>ML819926.1:78320-95065 GCA_009831015.1 Picea engelmannii | reverse complement strand
AAGGCGAAAGGATCCGTTAGTCCAGGCCCCGAAGGCCACCCATACGGTAGAGGCAACTCCAGAGACCAAAAACAGCTTTGATGCGCTGAAGGAGGATGAAGTCCAGGATCCAGAAGCAACAACAGTTAAGGAAGACCCCCCAGCAGATGAAAGCCCTCCGAATTCCACCACAATGGCAGCAAAGGCTTCAGTTCCAGAACCTTCTGCCAAAGCAGACCTGGTGGTTTCAGTCTCTGTGGAAACCTCTGAATCGGAAGATAATTCAGTTCCGTCTCCACCCCTTACCAGAGGGCGAAAGACCAATAAAGCGCGCAGAGAAAAGGAGGCAGCATCCAACATTTCTTTAGGATCTCAGAAAAAGCTGGACCCCTACATTAAGGGGAAATTTTCATCCCCCTTGGATTAATGTTTTGCTTTTGTCTTCTACTATGCTCACAATTTGTGAGAATTTACTCATGTTCGCAATTTTTGACATTCTCTCGAATTAGTTCAAGAAGCAAATGGGATGGGTTTCCCAAGACGTTCACAAGAAGGTTGGCAGCACTGTTAGAGGTCACCAACCTTCTTTAGATATGTAACTTTCTGTTTCAGGTTTACCTGAAAGCCGATTAATGCAACATAACCGTTCCAGTTAAAAAAAAAAAAAATGTTCTGGTTATATTGCTGTTATTCTGCCATTACTAGCATTTTATTTATGTTCTGCATACATTTTATATCTGGTATATTACAAGTGGTATCAGAGCACTTTCCTTGACAAAAAGTGTGGGTAAATTTTTTTTTTTTCCAGGGTAAAGACGTATTCCGGCGTCTTTAAGCCACAAAGATCTGTCGCTACGCGCATAAACCCGTGGTTGAGGGATTCATACACGTAGGAAATACAAGTGGTACTTAAGCGCACATCTGTTGGCCACCCTTGTAACCCATGCTGGTACGCCTTCGAGTGGTAGCACATCATACAACACCTGTGTACGGATCAGCCTAGATTACCTGAAGCCCACTTTAGATAAATCGATCGGCTGCCTGACTACTATAGTGTCACCGAGAACAACACTTGGGAAGATACTCTCTAGTACCTGGGTAGTCAGGTAGTATGGCTAAGGGTACGGTCTATCCTCCTTAGTTAGCGCCCTGAGATATTGGGCCGAGTACTACTGTTGGACCCCGCACGTATATCAGAGAGCTATAGCACAGGGAAAACCCTTGTCTGTAGAACCCTTGAATACCTAACCGTTGGGGACAGAAACATAAACAAATTAAAATAGACAAGATCTATTGCCACGCAACTGTGTTCAGGTTGCCAAGTAAATACACATTTCTTTCTGTTTAAGCATTTGGGCATTTCCTCTTTGTAGTATTCTTCAGACCGGAGTATAACTCCGTAAAAAAAAAAAAAAAAGTCTAGAATTTTTTTCACCATTATTTGAGACCTATTCCATTAGATTCATCTCTTCTCCCATATCACATTCATCCATATCATTTTTCGGCATAATTTTTTACCCCGACCACCCCTTTTCAATTTCCCCGTCCTCATGGCCCATACTCATAGCCAAGACTTGGAAGCTCGCTTCAACACCTTGCAATCTGGTCTCATTGAGACCCAACAAGAAGTGAAACAACTCAGTGCCAATGTTGCCGCCATCAATACAACCATGCAGTCCTCAATGGGGGAAATCAAACAATACCTAACCACCTAGCTTGAATCAGTCTTTTTGGCACTCTGCACCAAACTGCATATCCCTACAGATAACCCTTCCTCTTCCTCACCTCCACATACTGAAGGTGACCATTCCTCTCATTCCCATACCTTGCAGAACCACCACTTTCAACGTGACCTACACCTTCCGCGGGTGGACGTGACCAAATTTGATGGCTCGGACCCCACTGGTTGGGTAATCCAAATGGAACATTACTTCTCTTTATATGGCATTACAGATGACTTGGAAAAACTCCAGTATGGTGTTCTCCATATAGATCAAGAATGTTGGCAATTGTGGCAATGGAGAAAAACTTCTCTTCAAGGGTATATTTCTTGGACACACTTTGTGGCAGAGCTTTATGAACGCTTTGACACTGACACCAACCATTTGGGCCGTTTGACAAAGCTAAAACAATTAGGAACAGTGGAAGACTTTATAGCTGCCTTTGGGCGCCTGGATTTTAGAACAGAGGGCATGTTTGATGCCTTTTTACGCAAGTGTTTTATTAGCGGCCTCAAGGATGAAATTCGTGCCCATGTCCTCATGGCTCGGCCTGAGAGTTGGGTGGAGGCTACCAAAAGAGATAAATAAGCACAACATGTTGTATCTTCTCAAAACCGCAATCCCTCCTTTATCCCTAGCCCTAAACCAGTAAATCCCACTACTCCCTCTGCTCCACTAAAGATCCAAAAATTGACTAGGGCTGAAATGGATGAACGCCAACTCAAAGGCCTTTGTTATAACTGGGATGACAAATATTTCCTGGGCCACAAGTGTAAAGAACAAAATATTTTTATGGCCATCTTCGAGGAGATTTCAGAAGAAGATGAAGAAACTCCCTCTATATCTAAGTCACCTGAATCCACTGACATAACCCCTCCCTCAGACCCTCTCGAAGTAGAACTGGTCATTTCCCTCAATGCTCTCACTGGCTTCTGCGCTCCCCAAACCCTCAAGCTAATCGGTTACATCAGGCATCGAAAGGTCATGATTCTGGTTGATAGTGGCATCACCCATAATTTTATTCATCGCCGCATTGCCCAAGAAACTCATTGCTACATCCATGCCGTCAATAATTTCCAAATCATGATTGCCAATGGTGGTTCCATGAAATGTGGAGGGCGTTGTGAAGATGTGCATCTCCAAATTGATGACTACCACCTGAAATCCCATATGTTTGCTATCGACATGGGAGGTTGTGACATTGTGTTGGGTGCAGACTGGATAAGGACTTTGGGTCCCATTCTCATGGATTTTAAAGACTTAACCATGCAATTCGACCAGGAAGGCCACCAATATAATTTCCAAGGCATCACCGCCGGTTCACCTGAGATCATTAGTTCCCATCGCATGGAAAAGCTGCTAAAAAAGGGTCATTCTGGTGTTATCGCCCAACTCCATGCCATACAAGCAACAAAGACACCCTCGGTACCGCAAAACCTCCAAGCCATCCTTTCTAAACATCCATTGGTCTTTTCCAATCCCCAAGGCCTCCCTCCTTCCCATGGTGTTCATGATCATTCCATTCCCCTTGTACCCAGAATCCTTCCTCCCAATATCCGTCCATATCGTCACCCCTTTTCCCAAAAAAATGAAATTGAGAAAATGGTCCAGGAACTCTTTAATGTAGGCGTTATCCGCCCTAGTACGAGCCCCTACTCGTCTCCTGTGGTCATGGTCCTGAAGAAAGAAGGTTCCTGAAGAAAGAAGGTTCTTGGCAAATGTGTCCTGACTTCCCTTCCCTCACCAAACTTACCATCAAAGACAAATTCCCCATTCCTGTCATTGATGACCTCCTGGATGAATTGAGTGACACCCAATTCTTCACTAAACTGGATCTTCGTTTGGGCTACCACCAGATACATATGAAAGAGGCAAACATTCCCAAGACTGGCTTTAGAACTCACGAGGGCCATTATGAGTTTTTGGTCATGCCCTTTGGCTTGTGTAATGCCCCCTCCACCTTCCAAAGCCTCATGAATAATGTCTTCCATCCTTTTCTCCACTATTTTGTCTTAGTTTTCTTTGATGATATCCTCATCTATAGAAAAACCTGGACAAAACATCTTGCTCATGTGGATCGAGTTCTCCATCTATTCTCTCAGCACCAGCTTTTCCTGAAACAGTCTAAATGTGCTTTTGGTGCCTCAGAAGTAGAATACTTGGGTCATCTGGTTGGCAAAGATGGCGTCAGGGTGGATCCTAAAAATATTGAAGCTATGCAAGACTAGCCTCACCCAAATACTCTTAAGAGCTTGCGTGGATTTCTAGGCTTAACATGGTATTATCGCAAGTTTGTTAAGAATTATGGGAAGATTGCAACACCTCTCACTGCTCTCCTAAAAAAGAACTCTTTCACTTGGACTCCAACCGCTGCTCAAGGTTTTCAAACCTTGAAGATGGCCATGTGCACCACTCCAGTCCTCGCCCTTCCCAATTTCACAAACACCTTTGTGTTGGAATGTGATGCCTCAGGGAAAGGAATTGGTGCTGTCCTTATGCAAGAGGGTCGACCTTTGGCCTTTACCGGCAAGCAACTATCTGAAAGAAATCTGGGCAAATCCATCTATGAAAAGGAAATGTTGGTTATTCTTCATGCTGTGGATCTGTGGCGTCCTTATCTATTGGGGCAATGTTTCCAAATTAAGACAAACCATCAAAGCCTCAAGTATTTTCTGGAACAACGCATTTCCTCCCCAGAAAAACAAAAATGGGTGACTAAACTCTTTGGATATGATTATGAGATCATTTATATGAAATGCAAAGACAATGTGGTTGCAAATGCACTTTCCCGAAAATATGAAGATGAAGGATCCCTTTTTTCTCTTTCATTCATTGTACCAGATTGGCTCCAAGCGGTTCGCCAGGAATGGCTACAAGATCCCAAAAGTTTGCAGTTGATCCACCAGTTGCAGTCCAATGCTCCAGCTTCTCCAGGGTACTCTTGGCTCCATGAGGAACTTCGATACAAAGGCCGTTTGTATTTAAGTAAACAATCAAAGCTTAAATCCACGATACTTTCTGAGCTTCATGCTACACCCACAACAAGGCACTCCGGGTTTACCAAAACCTATGACAGGGTCAAACGTTACTTTTTTTGGGATGGTATGAAATAAGACATTCACAATTTTGTAGCTTAATGTGAGATGTGTCAACGCAACAAGGGAGAAACGGTCAAATCGCCGGGCACACTACAACCACTCCCGATTCCACCTGCTATTTGGAAGGATATCTCTATGGATTTTATTACCGGCTTACCCAAATCGGGAAATAAATCCATCATCATGGTGGTTGTTGATAAGCTTTCCAAGTATGCTCATTTCTACGCCCTTCAACACCCATTTACAGCATCCACTGTGGCTCAAATATTCATGGATCAGGTCTTCAAGCTTCATGGCATGCCACACTCTATTGTTTCTGATCGTGACCCAACTTTCACAAGCAATTTTTGGCAAGAACTGTTCAAGATACAAGGCACCGAATTGCATCTCATCACATCTTATCATCCCCAGGATGATGGCCAAACGAAAGTTGTCAACAAGTGTTTGGAAACATATTAGAGGTGTTTTGCCTTGGAAAAGCAAAATCAATGGGCTCAATGGTTACCCCTAGCTGAATGGTGGTACAACACTTCATGCCATACAACTACACGCATGACTCCTTTTGAAGTGGTATATGGACATAAGACACCTTCAGTTCTCTCATACTTATCGGGTGCCTCGAAGGTCCAGGCGGTTGACCTAACACTTACATCTCAAGAGGCTATTCTCCGTACCCTCAAAGAGAATTTGGTCATGGCACAGAATCACATGAAGCAACAAGAAGATCAAGGTCACTCTGAACGTCAATTTGCAGAAGGGGATAAGGTGTTTCTTCGACTGCAACCTTACAGGCAAACTTCCCTCAAGGCTGAGCATTGTTAGAAGCTAGCGCCCAAATTTTATGGTCCTTATACCGTGCTCAAGCATGTGGGACAAGTCACCTATCAGTTAGCTTTGCCTAGCCATTCAAAGATACATACTGTTTTTCATGTTTCATGCTTAAAGAAGGTGATTGGAGCTAAGTGCCAAATTCAAACCAACCTTCCAGAGTTAGTTGAAGAAGGATCCATTTGGCTACAACTAGAAGTAGTTTTGGACCAACGTGAGCATCACCTACGTCAGAGAACCATCAAGGAAGTGCTAGTCCAGTGGAAAGATACATCTCCAGCAGATGCCACTTGGGAACCAACTACCATTCTGCAACAATTTCCTCATCTCAAGCCTTGAGGACAAGGCTATTTTTAAGGGGGCAGACATGTTAGGGTCATAACCCGCACATAGGTAGAACAATATATTAAGATGTAATAAAGGTCAATATTAATAAGGCCTTTCAATAAAATAGAATAAGGCGGATGTAAGAAGACCTAATAGAAGCTTCCGCTTCTAGAAGGATCTTCCTCTAGATGCTTCTTTTTAGTATAAATAGGAGTCGAGGGTATGAGAACCCTAGCCTTGATATTATTGTAATAGAGCTTTGCTCAACTGGAGGTTGCCCCCTCGAAGAGGCCCGTGAACATTGCTTTCAGATTCAAAGTGTTATTTCTATTGTTATTCTTATATCATTTCAGTGCTATTGTGGTGAATGTTCTGGTTATATTGCTGTTATTCTGCCATTACTAGCATTTTATTTCTCTTCTGCATACATTTTATATCTGGTATATTACAAAATCCATATTCTACCACAAAGAGAATAAATATCACCTTTTCAAGGATGAGATTGAATTTATTTTCAGAGCTCATCGTATAAAAAATAATGTTTCTTTGGTGAGCATAGGGAAAATGAAGAGACTCATGAATGTAGCCAAATGTTTTGTTTTCATGGTAGTGAAACTAAAAGAAGAAGAGATATCAGATGCTTTATCAGGTTGTGATCCAGATCATAAACATAAGTTGGTCAAAATCATATCTAATTATGATGATTTATTTCAGGAACCTACAGGGTTTCCTCCTAAGAGGGAGGTTGAACATGAATCTATTTGTAACAAGATTCTCCTCTTCCTAACATTGGTATGTATAGATCATCAGTACTAGAGAATGCAAAGATAAAGACATAAGTTTATGAGTTGCTCGATAAAGGAATCATAAGGCCAAGTTCCTCTCTGTGTGGATCTCCTATTGTGTTAGTTCCAAAGAAAGATGGTATGTGGAGGATGTATATTGACTTTCAAGCACTGAAAAAGATCACAGTAAAGAATAGATATCCTCTTCCTAGGATTGATGATTTTTTGGATTAGTTAAAGAATGTTGTTTACTTCACTAAGATATGACTTGAGAAGTGGTTACAATCAGATCAGTATTGCAGAAAGTGATATATGGAAAACTACTTTCAAGACAAAGAAGAGCTTGTTTGAATGGTTAGTTATGCCATTTGGTTTATGTAATGCACCTGCAACATTTATGAGGGTAATGAATGATGTGTTCAAGCCTTTAATAAATCAACAGTTAGATTATCATGTGCATGACAATTTTTTTATATCATCTTAGAAAGCTTGTATACCCAAGGATGAAAGACTAAACGTGATTAGAGAAGCTCATACATCTCTCATTTCTGGTCATTTTGGGGTTGGTAAGACAATAGCATAGTTACAGAGATATTGTTATTGGCCTCAAATGGATGAGACAATTTACAAGTATGTAAAAGGGTGTGTTATGTGTGCCACAAGTAAGCCTAGCAACAAAAAATTGGGATTATTTACACCACTTCCAATACCTTCTCAGCCATGGGAAAGTATTTCTATGGATTTTGTAGGAGATTTTCCGATGTCTAGGACATGTCATGATTATTTATACATCCCCGTGGATAGATTTAGTAATATGTGTATTTTAATTCCATGCAAGAAACATGTCACAACTTAACAGACAACACATATGTTCTTTGCTAATGTGTGCATTCATTTTGGTATGCGTACATCTATTATATCAGATTGAGACTCTCGCTTTTTGGGAAAGTTTTGGTCTCATTTATGGGAGCTAATGGACACTAAGTTAAAGAAGAGCACAAATTTTCATCCGTAGACAGATGGACAAACAACGGTGGTATCCAAAACAATGGTACATCTACTTCGAGGATACTACAACAAGCATCCTAAGCTATGGGATGAACACTTAACTGATGTACAACATGCCTATAATCATGCCATGCATTCCTATACTTAGAAAACTCCTTTTGAAGTATGTTTGGGGTACTTTCCTAAATCACCTATGGAGTTTGCTTTTGGAGAAGCAAGTAAAGGGAATATAAAATATGATACAGATAAAGCTAAAAGGTTCATTCAAAGGATCCAATAGGTACATCAAGCAATATATAAACAATTGGAGAAGAGCCAAGCCAAATACAAGGCTAGGAATGATAGACATTGGGTGATCATCAGTTCCAAGTCGGTGATCAAGTATGGTTACATATCAACAAGGATAGAATGAACGCTGAAGGTAAAAACTCAGGCCAATCCGATATGGTCCATTCAAAATCTTAGAGAATATTGGTAGTAATGCCTTTCATTTAGATCTACCATCCTACATGCAAATGTATTCAGTGGTAAATGTTGAGAATATGAAACTTTATGAGCCTCCTATGATTATGGATGAAGATGGAAGTATTCAGGATCCGACAGTTAATGATTTTTCTCAAGAATATTTAGACAGGCTACTAGAAGATGTTATTCTTTATAGAAGAATCAAGACTTCACAATGAGGTGATGTGGAATATCTTAGAGTTGGTCTTAAAGGAGTGAAACCAAGTAAATAAAAGTGGATTGAGATCGGGAAGGTGAGGGATCTTTACCCTCACTTAGTTGCTAAGTGATAAAAAAAATTGTTGGTCCAAAAGGCTTCCAATGGGGAGGAACGATCCAGGAAGATTCAAAACGCTCACAGAGGTCCAAGAAGATTCGAAATGCTCACAGAGGTCTAGAAGGATTCAACAATGCTAAAAAATTGACTGTCTCAAATTCTCTCTAAAACTACATCAATGCGTAGAGCTCGATGATAAATTTCCAACGGTGCAAAAATAACCTCAAACATAGTTCATATGAAAAATATGTGGCTGGTCAAAGTTCAGGTCAAACTAGGCAAAAAGTCAAATCAAAGGGTCAAAGGTGACACCTATCACCACTGAAAGGGTGACACCTAGCATGACCATACATCTGTATATTGTTGACATGGCAGCATCATAAGAAGCCACATGGCACACCTTATGTTTGACTAAGCAGGTGACTGAGAAATCCTTATGGAACATGTGGACTAATTGTATGTTGACACATGGAAATGATAGACCAATGAGAGGCTTCCATGTTGCAACCTCCCATTGGCCATTTATGGATTGGGTTGTTTAAAATTTTAGTTGGAGCCTAGAGGATCGAACCCAAGTCTCCCGCCAAACAACCTAATGACCTCATTAATATATCACGCGTTTGTTTCTTAACCATACATGCGATGACTTATATTTAAGTTTGTTGAAGTGTTTAAATGGGCAGAAAAAGGGTCGAGGGATAATCCCTCGACCCATGGTTTTATTCAAATACAATGTAACCATAATCCATACCCTGTGGGGGCATTAAAACTATAGGCCAACCAACATACTATTTATATGATATGGTTGATAAAAAAACAATGCAACAACCAATGGTCAGTGGGGCTAGAATCCCTGACCTACCCTATAGTATGCCAACATTTTAACCATTGTACCATAAGTGCAACACATTATGGGATGCCAAACAAATTGTATTTAAGTTGATGCTGCGGGTTAGCTTGGACCTTGGATGGAAGTTAGGGCCCACTCCCTATTTAATGGGCACGCAGACCGAGACAAGGACACACATTTGCTGAGTACAGATAGTCTTGAATTTCATGTTGAGGATATATCAAGACTTAGTGTTATAGCAAGATTTGCCTCACCCTATGAAATCTTGCACAGAGGGGATTATTCCATTTCCCTATGCAGAATTATCTTCCCTGTTGATAAAATCCAGAGACAAAAAATAATATTCTTCCACATATACGCATCTTTCACACTATACATCATGCATATAATTCCACTACAGACCGCATACATTGGGATTTATGCCAAAAAATGAAATTAAATGTCGGGTTTCCATGTCATGACAGGAGATCGCTGATCCTTGGCCTTCCATATACGAGAAACATTATGACTTGGCCCTTTAGTTTCATTTTGGAGGCTATAAAGAGGCCAATTCCAAGCTATGGAAAAGGAGAAAGAATTCAACTTTGAGAGCAAAGTTACTCTGGAGGAATTATTTACTTCATATTGAGTCTGTATCCCTTTATCCTTTAAGTCTGAACACAATTTTCAGCCCCCAATCTCTTCCCTTATTGATTGAGAACCTCATTGTTTCTCTCTTATGAACTTGCCTTTGGTGGATGATTGAAGTTGTGGAGGCCCAGCTGGAAGGAACTTAGTTTCTCAGTTCCGAACCTTGCCGACGCGAAAGTCTGTAATATTTTCACTTATGCTGATCATTTATTAATAGAAATACTCTTTTCCCATCCAATTAATATCTTGCAAATATATGAGTTATTATCCATGGGCGTATTTGTTATGTTTATTAATGGATTATGCTATCTAATGTGCTAACCTTTTATATTACCACCATATGCTTGTTTTGCTTGTTTGTTGAGAACTTGTCGTAGGTATATAGCTTTGGGTCGAAGTGCTCAACGATGGACTTCATAGAACATCTAGACGAGGTAGGCCTCTTTCTTATCTCACTTGAATATTGGTTTATATAGAATGTTATTGGGAAAGAGTTGATTTCTGCAGTCATTTTTGTCTGTTGTGGTTTACCCTAGCCATAGAGAGATTTTCCTCGTAATAGAATTGGCGACCATACTGGGGATTGCTCTTCTTTTTTAGGGTTTGGAGTACTTTTCTCCATAGATTGCTCTCGTTTCTATTGTGGTTCTTGTCGTATTATTTCTTGACAGTTTTTGGTCACTCTGGGTCTGAGTTCTTGGATTTTCTCCCTTGTCTGGCCTTGTTTTGAAGCATATACGCAGCTTTTTGCCTTGACAGTCGCATACATACGCATGTTGTCTCACTGCAAGATGCATATATACGCTCTGTTTTCCTGAAAAATCACGTATATCAGTTTTCCTTGCTTGTTTGTTGGGTCTGGTGGTTGTTGGGTGGGATTTGATGTTTGCTGAGTCTTCTTAGGTCTCCGTAGTGCATGTTAAGTGCTTGTGGGATGACATGAAACCCTTCTTTGGTTGAATTTATGGGCGAAGTCTTTCTCATCATATTTTCATTTTTTGTTGTCCTTGTACACTAGGCTGGGTGTTTTGCTGCTTGGTATCCTGCTTGAGTTGTCTTGTTTTATACACAATAGGGCTATATATCAAGTTACTCTTCAGTCCATGCATTTTCAGTTTTGTTATATTGAAAATACAAAAAAAATTAGGCATTTTGCATTGCTTGGTATTTTTGTCTTTTGAGTTTTTTTATTAGCTTAGTGCATACAGTGAAAGATTGCATTATTACTTCTGAATTGCACAGTTGAATTTGAAAATTGCATTGTTTTTTAGAAGCATACCATTCATTAAGAGTTAAAGTTAGGAATTTGCATTATTTTCATATTTACTTTTCTTGCAGAGTCATAACACCATGAGTTTCACTACCATACCTTTTTGAGTAATCATGGCCATTAAAATCAATGCTATAATTTAAAATTAATTAGTCACGATTTTACTTTCTAGGGTGCACAAACTAGCCTAGGATTTAGTGCCTTGGAATAGGATTTTGTGAGTAAAATTCTCCAAGGTAATTAAATCAACATATGTGTATGAGTCAGGGAGTGGAGAAATCCATTGTATAATTGGTAAGATCAGGAGGCTTCTCTCACACTAGAGTTAATCATGAGGTTGCACAGATTCGGTTGAATGGATATCCCCCCGATACCTTCCTAGCGTCAGAGCTATTTCTGGGGATCTATTCATATTTGGGGATCTTGCGAGTGCCTTTACCTTTGTGAGAGGCGTTGCTTTCAAGGTTTCAGGCTTTTCTACCGTGCCCATATGGTGGACCTAACTTACGACTACTCACTTGTGCATCGGTTATACAATATTTTATTAGTTTCTTGACTTAGGTATCTCATAGGTTACTTACAGGGGTTATTCTGCAGGTACCCTGGGTCTGATAAGGGTTGGACAACACACAAAATTTATGGAGGATTACCTCTCTGAGGGGATATGATCGACTGGTTGTTAAGCCCACGAGGGCCCTTATAAATGATTATGTTACCTCCGATCTTTAGCAGGGAGTCTCAAGCCCCTCTTAGGCGATACATACCTTCTTTAGGGAAGGAGGCCACTCAACCACTTTACCCCGATTGCATGCATTTTGGCCATTTGAATTTTGGTGTTCTCTTTTGATTACTAGTAGGCCTTAGGATATATTTTGTATATTTAGAGTCTTGAGTCATCGTGGAGTCATACCAACCTCCCCACCGGTCCTGTCACTTGTTTCAGTTACCACCGGATTTCGAGTCTTTGCCTTCTAAAAGACATAGATTTATTATATGTGGTACACACACATCCACTGTTTAGACTTGTGATTCTACAAGGATGAGTATTGAACCTAGTTTTCAGAACACTAGGAGCCCTTCGACTCCCACACCCACGATAGTTAATGACACCCCTTCGACTCATGCAACCTCAATGGTTGTAGTGCCGGAGGCACCTATCATTACTATGAATTTTCCTATAGTGAATTCATAAGCTACTGCCTCGAACCCCTTTGGGTCTCTTGGCCACTCACCGGGCTACAATGTTCAGTCCATCCCTATGGCTTCTAGTCCATTTTCTTATGGTATGTCCAACTTTACTTCGCAGTTTTCAAACTCCAACCTAGCTGTTGGCCCTAATGATAGCATTGGCCTCGGGGGTAGTACACCTCCCTACACTCCTTTTTCATTTGGTGGATCTCAATTCCCTCAAATGACTCCTAATGTGGGAGGCATTCCTGCTTTTAACCCTGGAACCAATCCTTCTACTTCTGGGTGGAATAATCAACCTGGCGGACAAGCTTCAACTCAAGTTCCATCCTACAACCCTACCTCCTCGGTGCAGATTTCAACCAATACATTTGGCATGACGAATCCGCCTCTATCCTCCAGATTCCCACATGGAGGAGGTTAATTTCATGCTTTGGGAACCCCCCAACTTGGATCTAACCTGACTGGGGGAAATTTCTATAACCCTCAACAAAACATTCCTACTAGAATGATGCCTAACCCACCTTTTATGAACCAACCCAGAGGAGGGCCTTATAATGCCAGACATGGACATGGTGCTTATCAGAACCCTGGATGGCCTACAGTTCCTCAAGCACAATATTTCCCAAGAGATTGAGGCCAGATGTTGCAACCTCGTCTCCCTTTTCTGGCCATGCTTAATCTTCCAGACTTGTCTAAGTTAATGAATGAACCCATGAGTATGATCCTACATGGCCCCCCATCCCCACCAAGCTTCCTTTGGACATCCTAAATTTCTAAGGTAAGAATGGAGAGGATCCTGGTGATCACGTCACTACCTTTTACCTTTGGTGCTCATCGAATTCCCTTGATGACAATTCTATTCGGTTGATGTTATTTCAACGCACCCTCATCAGAGTTGCTGCGAAATGGTATATTGAGATACATAGGGGGGCATATGAGAATTTTAGTCAATTGGTGATGGTATTTCTTAACCACTTCCATTTGCCCATTCGTTACGATGTTGGCTTAGAATTGTTGTCAAGTTTACGCCAGGACACTGCCACTCATATCTCGGACAATATCCAGGAGTGGTGTAGATGGAAGAGGTTGATTAAGACCCCTATACCCTCGACCTTTCTTTTATAATGGTTCCTTAGGTCTTTTCACGCTCCTATCTTGAAGGACGTTGCTACTTCCGGGGTCACCATTGAGGAAGAGACGATCTTTAGATCCCAACAGTTAGATCTGAAATATTTGTCTCTTAACTTGTCTACAGGAGGACCATCTTCGTCTGTGTCTTCCAACCCCACTCAATCGACAGATGTACATTCTATGCAATCACCAACCAACGCAAATGGTAACCAACAACCAGGAGGGAATAAGAAGAAAGGACGCAATACTCGTAAGGGTGGGAAAAATGGTAATAAAACCAAGGGCAATGGAAATAATGAGAAGATGAGTGATAATGTTGGAGAGGGAAAACAAGAAAGAGGTAAGGTGAAGTTTCCCTGTAAGCTTTGCACAAACGATCACCTTACCCATTTGTGCCCCAAACTTGTAGAAGTTGTGAGGCTATTATCTCAATCACCTGCCATGCTGATGAATCCATTCCCACATAATCAACACTTAGAGTCGAGCTCCTCAAACGCCTAAAATGTGACTGGTGGGGGTCAAAACCTACCATCAAAAGATGACGACCATTTATGTATCAATATGGTCGATGCGAAAGTTATTGTATCCTCTTGATCTCGAGACTATAGCTCTTCACAAGATATTCCTGGTCCCTCCTCTGAAGATGACTTTATAGATTGAGAAACCAGAGCCACGGCCTCGTATTTCGAAAGGAGTACTCAAGCACTCTACCCACAACCCAAATTCTAGAGTTGCCTAAAACTACTCTATTGTTGAGGATCTGGGTCAAACCCCTTGTGCGATGTCATCTTTGGAGGTACTCCAGACATGTCCTTCACGGAGGAATGCCTTACTCTCTACTTTAGGAGCTCTAGAACCCAGTGGCTCAAAAGTTATCAAGTTTGACATCACAGATGTGAAGCCTCACTTTCCTTACCATGTGGATTTCCAAATCGACGTGGAGTACTCAAAGTATACCATCAAACATGCGGTTGTTGATGAAGGCGCTGCTACATGTGTGATGTCCCATATCTATTGGAAAGTTCTTAGTTGTCCGACTCTTTCCAAGTCATTGAACATGTTGACTGATTTTGACAGTCATTTCTTCCACCCTCATGGTATTCTCCCTGCCTTTCCGGTCCAATTAGGTGGGAAGATGGTAGAGGTAGTTGATGTGCCTCTTGATTATAACTTGTTACTAGGATGCAATTGGACCTATGCTATGGTCATCGTCGTATCACCCGTCTTCCTTACTCTTTGTTTTCCTCATGAAGGGAAGATCGTGACGATCGACCAATTATCCTTTACGTACTCTAGTCCTAATGCATCTTTTGGATCATCGATCATTGTGATCGACAATTCTCAGCTGACAACTAAGAATATTGGTGTCGAAATGTATTCTTCCCTTATGGGTACTTTCAAATTCACGACACCGATTCACCACATTTACGCCATGTCTAGTAGGCCCACCTCGACTGGGAGGTCCATTCCTTTCTGCACTTCCTATTTTAGTGATTTGTGGACCCTAGCTTCCTCGACTTCATCTTGTAAAGTTCAGTTGCATGCTGGAATGGCCATGCCACTATCAACAACAAAGGTTGCGTATTAAGTTGTTCTTGACTCTTCCATCGATCCTGATCTTTTTCCCTCGCCGATGGATGAGAAGGATCCCTTTCTTAGGCCTGTGTGGGCCACTTTGTTGTCTTGTTTACATGATTTCCTCGATGGGATTTTGCCTTCAAACGAAGCTATCATCAAAGCCATGAATGGTTTCGACAAACCTTGGGATGAATTGCATCATCGCTCTTACTTTCTTCGAGATCTTGAAAGAATTGAACAAGACAACTTTCGATCTACTTTGAGTGAGATAGTTGGTCACTCCGTGGTTCCACTTGATATGCACGACATTTATTCCAAAGAAAACATGGCAAGTATATATTCTACTGTCACGATCGACATCTCTCGTACCCTTGGCAAGGTTGAAAATGTAAATATCGGTGCAGATTGTTCGCCAGAAGAAATCCTGATCTACACCGAACTCTTAAATTTTTTTTTGAGATGTATTTTCTTGGTCATATGAAGAGATGCCAAGGATCGACCCTCGTATTGTCGAACATGAGATTATAACTTATCTGGATGTTAAGCTTGTTCGGAAATATCTTAGATCTGTCAACCCTCGAAAGGCCCCTGCTATTAAAGCAGAGGTGGAGAAGCTACTTAATGCTGGCTTCATCTACCCAGTTCCCTTGACTGAATGGGTATCCAACCCCGTTCCCGTGGTTAAGAAGCAAGGAACCATCCGTGTATGTATAGACTTTCATGACCTAAACAAGGTCTGTCCTAAAGACAACTTCCCAACACCTTTCATCGATCAGATTCTTGACGAGTGTGTGGGAAGCGAAGTGTTTTCTTTTATGGAAGGATTTTCAGGGTATAATCAAATACAAATCAAACTTGAGGATCAACATAAGACGACATTTATTTGTCCTTGGGGTACTTTTTCATATCGGAAAATTCTTTTCAGCCTTAAAAACGCCGTAGCAACCTTTCAATGCGCCATGACTTTCACTTTTCATGATCTCAAGCACATAGTCGAAGCTTACCTCGATGATATTACTGCTCACTCTCGCGAGAGAGTGGATCATTTTATTCACCTTCGGCTCATATTTGAAATATGTCGTTAGTATAGAATCCTTTTGAACCCTCACAAGTACATCTTTTGCGTTAAGTCTAGTCGTCTTTTGGGTTTTTTAGTTTCTTAGATAGGGATCATGGTATATCCACTAAAGGTTGAGCAAATACTTCGATTGCCTCCCCCATGCATGATTATACAACTTCAAGGTTTACAGGGGAAAGATAACTTTCTTCGTCGATTTATAGTGAATTATGCTAATATCACTAATGGTTTCATGTGTCTCTTGAAGAAGGACACCCATTTTATCTGGGATGAGCAAGCCCAGGAGTCCTTCGATGCTTTGAAGAAGGCCTTGGTATCAACACCTCTGCTAAAGCCTCCTAACTACAATAGAGATTACTTACTTTATATCGTTGTGTCTGAGGATATGATTGGTATGGTTCTGGTTCAGGAAGATGATGAGCTCCACGAGCACGTTGTCTACTATCTTAGTCAAACTTTAGTCGGTCCCCAACTTAACTACTCTCACGTC
>ML819926.1:39860-78220 GCA_009831015.1 Picea engelmannii | reverse complement strand
CCTTTCCAAATATGCCCACTTCTATGCCTTAGAACATCCTTTTAAACAACCTATCATTGCACAAGTCTTCATGGATTGTATTTTTGAATCACATGGCATGACTAATCCCATTGTGACGAATTGTAATCCTATTTTCCCTAGAAAATTTTGGTGAGAGTTATTTAATCTTTGGGGCACCTAATTAAAAATGAGCATGGCTTATCACCCTTAAACATGTGGTCACTGAGGTGGTTAATAAGTGCCTTGAGACTTATTTGATATGTTTTGCATCAAACTGACAAGGCTAGTGGGGTCAATGGCTCCCCCCTTGTAGAATGGTGGTACAATATCGCATGCCATGGTGTTATCAAAATGCCACCCTATGAGGTTGTTTATGGACAAAACTGCCTATCAGTAGTCTTGTAAGTACCAATATTTAAGAAGTGGATACTAATCTTACAACTAAGATTGAAATTATTCATACACTTAAGGACAATTTAATCTTTGCTCAAAATAGAATGAAGAAAAATGCAAATCAACAATGCACGAATTGTCACTTTGAATAAGGGGACCATGTAGTTCTACGACTCCAACCATATAAGAAGACATATCTCACGGAAAAGAGCCACTAAAATCTTGTGCCAAATTTCTATAGCCCCTATCAAATCCTCTCGCACATTGGATAGGTTGCCTACATATTGGCTGTCCTAGCACACTCTAAGATCTACCTAGTATTTCATATGCCTTGTTTGAAGAAAGTGGCAGGGAATAATTGTTACATTTATACCATCCTCCCAAACTCAATGAAGAAGGTTCAATGTGATTGTGACGATAGAAAACACTTGACAAAAGAGAACGATGTTTATTCCATCATATTATCTAGTAAGTCTCAATACAGTGGAAGGGAACATAACCCAAAGATTCTGCTTACAAATCAACATAGATTTTACAATAATTTACATAACTCCAACCTCCAGAACAAAGTTTCTTTTGAAGGGGAAGGGCATGTTAGGGTCCTTCCCTAAAATCCCTTCTCAATGTTGAGAAAATATTGTCATTGATGTCAAAGTGGCAGTGATGATGATGATGTGGTAGTAATGATAAGGATGTAACAATGATGATGATGATGTGGCAGTGAAAAAGGGAGATTGTTTGAGTATTAAAGCCATGAAGCCAGCTAAAGAAGCATTGAATCCATGAAGAGAAGTAAATAATCCTTGTAGCCATGAAGACAAGTAAAGAAGCCTTGAGACTGTTTGAATATTGAAGCCATGAAGACAAGTAAAGAAGCCTTGAGGCCACAAATCCAAGAGAAGAAGCCTTGAAGACATGTTGATGAAGCTTTGAGAAGCCAACATGTAGTAGTAGAGCCATGAGGACAAGTTAATGTCAAAGACGTAATGATGTGTCCACTTGAAGAAGCCTTGAAGTGCCTTAAAGGAGCCTTGAAATAAGTGTATATGAATCCAAAGTGGTCCCCTTGTGGTGTATATTTTACACATGGCCCTCATGGGATGAGATAACATGTGGTTGTTTCCACATGCCCACTTTGAGTTGTACACAAATGGAGCCTTGAAGGAGCCTTAAAGAAGCCCTAAAACCAAGTGAAGAAGGCCCTCAAGTCAAGTGAATAAGCCTACATATGTCCAAGATAAAGATTGCAAGATGGAGATTGTTGAAAGTATTATTTGTGGTCAATTTGGATACCCTATATTTGAGATAATTTTTACCCTAGATAACTAACTCAAATATGGAAGTCCCTATAACTCCATATGAATGAGGAGATATGAGTTTTTATGTATGACAACCCAGCCAAAAAATTGAGGCTGACTCAACTAATTTTGGGGACATAATTACTATAAATATAGGATATAATTTTGCATTTTTAGTGGAACCAATGAAGAGATCAAGTCTGAGGTGTGCTCAAGGTGTTGGGGTATCTTTTTGGTGTGCAAGAGAAGTCTAAGGGATTCTCTTAAGGTCTTTCTTATTCTCAATGTATGCTATGAGTTTGTGATGTTGTTGTATGCACTTCCAAGAGGTTGTGATGTTTTTTTGATGTTGTCGTGTGTGGATGTTGTTGTGGATGGATGTTGTTGTCAGTGGATGTTTCCCTCAGTCATTACATTTTGGGAATGATGCTATGAAGCTTGTTGGAGTTTGAACGATTGTCTACGGAATGAAGAATGCAGGTGAAGTCAGAAGTACTATGTTTATGAAGATCTTGGATTGGTGATATCTTATTGATTTGGTGCTCAATTGAGAAGATTGGTGTCTTCAATTAACATGTTAGTGCATGTGCTTTAGGGAGTGGGTGCTTCCTTCCAGTTGGAGCTGGTAAAGCTATGGGGTTGGTGCCTCCTTCCAGTCGATGCTGGTAAATCAAGGAGTTGGAGCTTCCTTAAGTTGGTGCCTATAAATCAGGGAGTTGGTGCCTCCTTCAAGTTAGTGTTGGAGAATCTTGGAAGTTGGTGTTTCCTATGAATGTAATATTAACATGATATAAGAAAATCATTCTGTGGTTTTCTCCTATTTGGGTTTCCACATAAAAATCATTGTGTTATGTGTATGGTTTTTTGTGACGATGAATGGAATTGTTAATGGTTAAAGTTTACATGATGTGCTTAAGGTAAAAAATGTTAAAAAGTACTCAATGTTGATTCACCCCCCAGTATTGGTGAATACTCCAACAATTGGTATCAGAGCAAGTTCCTTCAGGAACAATAGAACCACTAGAAGGAAGATCACGGGTATTTAGGAAGTTTACTCTATAGATGGAGTTCCATTGTTCAATGGATCAAAATTTTCTCATTGGAGCATAATGATGAAATATTTTTTATAGGCACAGGGATTTGACATTTGGAAATCGATATTAGATGGTTACACCACTCCAAAAGGTAGACCAATGGGTGCAACATCAAAGAAGATACAAAAAGACAATGTAATGGAATTGAGCATAATTCTAAGGGGCTTATCAGATTCTGAAAAGAAAATAAATAAAGTTGTAAAGCATTCATCAAATAAAGATCTTTGGGACAAACTACAAGAAAACTACACATAGGAAGCAATGCAGGAATGTGCAGAACATCAAAAGGAAGATACACCAAAGACAGAAGCAACATCAGATAAAATGGATGACAACCCAAATAAACATGCAACTGATGAATCAAATGAAGAAAAGATGAAGGAAGTTGAATCAAATAAGTATTCTTGTGGTGATAAATTAAATCCTTGCAACGTTAGATGTACCTATGCAAATAAAAACAATTTTGACAAACATAAAGATGAAATCCAAATCCATGCCTAGGAAGAAGAAGAGAATGATGAACTAGAAGCTGAAGTAGACCTTGAAGGGGAACTGATTAGTTTTCTAGATGATTCGAGGAATGCAAGTGAGAAGAACAAAATGCTAATGGAACAACTGCAGAGGTATAAAGAAAAGAATACATTGATAGAAAAGAAGCTAAGTGAGATCGAAAAGACTGTCATTATTTTAAAGGCACAAGTAGAAGTGGCTTAGAAGAATGAAGAAACATTGAAGAATCAATTAAAAGATAAAGATACCCAACTAAGCACAAACCTACACAATGATATGATTCAAATATAAGAGGACAAGAAAATTGAAGAAGTCCTAAACAATCAACTTAAAGAGAAGGAAGAAATTTGTCAAGCAAAAGAACTTGAAATTGTTTCTCTAAGATAATAAGTGAAAATGAAAACTGCCACAAACTTGAAGTTTGAGAACAATTTATCAGCCTTAGAATACATCCTCAATCAACAAAAATCTCCCAGTGACAAGAGATGTCATGGGTATGACCACAATCAGAAACACATCGAAGAAGAAAAGAGTTTCAAACTACGAAGAAAGACCTAAAATTCTTACAAATGGTTCAAAGGATTCCAATAGTAGAGTAAAAGACCACGATCAATCAAGAAATGACAAGCAAGTATCTCAAAGACCTCCATTTCAAAGATTACCGTTTTCTCCCAGATGTCAAAGTTTCTTTCTTGGTTATTGTTTTTCTTGCAACAATTTTGGACATAAGGCTATAGACTGTAGAGCTTATGCAAGAAATAATCAAGGAAGGAATAAAGGTATCCACAATAATGTTTAATGTTGAATGTTACAAATGCCACAACTATGGACACATAGATTGGGATGATAGAAGCATGATGGAGTCTTCCGTGAAAGAAAATGCTCATATCAAATATAAAAAGGTTTTGATTAGAAAACAAAAACAAGAAGAACATGTCAATGGAGAATTCCCAGATATACCCATAGAAGTTGCAGAGATGAGTAACAATGATAAATTTGCAAGTAAAGAGGAAGATGTCAGGATTACAAATGATGATCTTACAACAAAGCAACTTTATACATTATTCTAAAAAATTTGGCATAGAGACTTCCAATATCGTGGACAATGTTGAGGGGGAGTCTAAGTATAAAGCAAGGAAGACCAAAGAAAGGACAACAAAGGATTGTACAAAGTAGAAGATAGTGGCTTGGTAAATCATACAAGAGCACAAGGGGAGCTACTTCAGAAATCTTCAAGAAATGGCCCAGTATAAGGGCGATTCAACATAGTCAAAGGGGGAGTATTGTCGAAGAGGAAAGATGCTCATAAATATAGAATTACAATTAAAATAAGGAACCATTGATGACAGAGGGCGCAAAAAAATGAGATAAATGGCAGTGGATGAAAGCATGAAGACACGAGGAGCAATAAAATAAGAAAGAGAATCATGAAATTCCAAAGGGGGAGTAACTCTTTATCCTGGATGTCAAAGGGGAGAGAAACAAAATTTTGGTGACAGGGGGAGTCACATGATAAGAAAAAATGATCCCTTTGCCATTGATGTCAAAGGGGGAGAGAAAAAAAGTGATGGATAGAGTGAGAATGGTGATGGATAGAGTGAGAATGCATCATTGCAAAAGGCAAAAGGTGTTGCCATCAATGACAAAGGGGGAGATTGTTGAGAAAATGTTGTCATTGATGTGAAAGTGGTAGTGATGATGATGATGTGGTAGTAATGATGATGATATAACAATGATGATGATGACGTGGCAGTGAAAAAGGGAGTTTGTTTGAGTATTGAAGCCATGAAGCCAAGTAAACAAGCCTTGAATCCACGAATCCAAATAAAGAATCCTTGATATTGTTTGAGTATTGAAACCATGAAGCCAAGTAAAGAATCCTTGAAGCCATGAAGAAAAAAGAAGAAACCTTGAAGACATGTTGATGAAGCCTTGAGAATCCAACATGCAGTAGTCAAGCCATGAGGAAAAGTCAATGTCAAAGCAAATTGAAGAAGCCCCTGAAGCAGTAATGATGTGTCCACTTGAAGGAGCCTTGAAATAAGTGTATATAACTCCAAAGTGGTTCCCTTATGGTGTATCTTTTAGGCATGGCCCTCACAAGATGAGATAACATGTGGTTGTTTCCACATGACCACTTTGAGTTGTACACAAATGGAGTCTTAAAGGAGCCTTAAAGAAGCCCTAAAACCAAGTGAATAAGCCCCTAAATTCAAGTGAAGAAGCCTACATATGTCCAAGATAAAGATTGCAAGATGGAGTTTGTTGAAAGTATTATTTTTGGTCAATTTGGATACCCTATCTTTGAGGGAAATTTTACCCTACATAAATAACTCAAATGGAAGCACAAGTTACATGGTTGGAAAGATTATTCCGAGACATTTACAATGGTATATGCAAGTCCCTCTAACTCCCTAGGAATGAGGAGATATCGATTTTTTTGTTCGACAACCCAACCAGAAAATTGAGGTCAACTCAACTAATTTTTGTGGACAAAATTACTATAAATATAGGATAGAATTTCACATTTTTAGTGGAACCAACAAAGGAATCAAGTCTAAGGTGTGCTCAAGGTGTTGGGGTGTCTTTCTGGTGTGCAAGATAAGTCTAATGGATTCTCTTAATGCCTTTATTATTCTCAAGGTATGCTATGAGTTTGTGATGTTGTGGTATGCACTGCTATGAGGTTGTGATGTTGTCGTGAGTGGATGTTGCCATGAATGGATGTTGTTGTCAATGGATGTTTCCGTCAGTGATTAAATTTTGGAAATGATGCTATGAGGCTTGCTAGGCTTTGAAGGATTGTCTACAGAATGAAGCATACATGTGAAGTCAGAAGTACTATGTATATGAAGAACTTGGATTGGTGATATCTTATTGTGTTGGTGCTTAGTTGAGAATATTAGTGTCTTCACTCAATATGTTAGTGCCTTTGCTTTAGGGAGTGGGTGCTTCCTTCTATTTGGAGTTGGTAAAGCCAGGGGGTTGGTGCCTCCTTCTAGTCGGTGCTGGTAAATCAGGGAGTTGGAGCTTCCTTTAGATTGGTGCCTTTAAATTAGTGGGTTGGTGCCTCCTTCCAGTTGGTGTTGGATAATATTGGAAGTTGGTGCTTCCTATGAATGTAATCTTAACATGATATTAGAAAATCATTCTGTGGTTTTCTCTCATTTTGGTTTCCACGTAAGAATCATTGTGCTATGTGTGTTATCGTACAAACTATAGGTTGGGAAAAGCCCGATCCAGTCCACAAGTTGGCGAGAAATAAGGGTACACCTACCAACTATCACCTTAGGTAAGTACTCCCCTCACTTTAGTGAAGGAGAAATCCTACACAAGGGGGGTATCCCGGGTGACCCTAGGGGGAAATGAGATGGAAAGTGGAGTAATGGAAGATGATTCCCCTATAGGTCTAGCTAAGATGTGGAAGATGTGTTAGAAACAAGTCTCAGTGATGGTTAATGGTTGGTAAATGCTTGAGTACCTCTAGAAGAGAATTATACTTACCCAAGACAAGAGAAAAACAAGTATACAAGCTTAAGACTCCACTTGAAAATAAAGTGAAGCTTGCCTCCTAAATTACAATAGTAAACAAATAAATATATTGACAATGAAATCAATTAATTACTACAAAAATAGCCATGAAAATTATTGAGTAAGTATTGGACAACGAAGCGCTGAATTAGTAGATAACTTTCCAATATTCAAGTACAAACTTTGATGGTAAAAGAGGGCTGATAGATAGTGTTTTCAGAGATTTATTATAGCAACCTTATGTCTGTAGCAAATATTTTCTACAACAAAAAGTTTCAACTACCAAAAATCACGAGTAAATTGCCCAAACGATGCACAATGACTAGTAGATTATTATGGCAACTTCTTAGCAATTTCTGACAGTTGAAAAGTGAGTAAGAGAAAGAAGTTTAAATGAGTTTGTTGCATCCCTAATAGATATAGCTCAAATTTTATAACATAAATACAATATCACCGAACAATCAAAATTCCCTAGTGTCTCAAGTAAGCTCTTAAGGAAAATAATTGATTCCACTTTAAACAATTTGAATATCTCATAAAATCACGCATTCCAATGCAAGTAATTTATTTCTCCTATGGAAAAATTAGATTAGTGCTCTGTATCTATTGGGTAAATGGAGTCTTGGATATGAGAGTTATATCCACAATATCACTAAGGGTGTAGCCTCTTCTACTCCCTAGAGCATGCAAAACCAACTAAGGTAAGGCTAGGAGGGTGTAATCCCTTTTACTCCTAGCAACCTTGTAAAAAAGGCTTACAACTCGCAAATAAGATGAACCTTGGTTGAGGGTGTATGAATTTATACTCCTCCAAGGGTTTAAGAAAAGAATATCAATGAAACTAGAAGAAAATACCAACAAATTGTAGAAATTTCCTTACCAATTCCACAAAATAGCATGAACAAACCCTAGGTTATCAAGCAATATCCATCCAAAGGAAGAGATCAAGCCTCCAAGAGGTGTGCACCAACTTAGCTCCACAATATTCCAAGAGAAAAACACCAAGAGATAATTTCACAAGAGAGAGATAATGAAAATCGCCCAAGTAGGGCTCAAATTTCAACCAAGCAATCTTCTCATGTGAGAGAGATATGTCAAAATGAAATGAAAATGATCCTTAAGTGTATACAAAAATTCCTAAAATGTGTTTCTCCACATAGATTAGGGTTAACCACAAAATAAGGGAGCCATTCCCCCTTTACAAAGTAAATTTAATTTTAACTTCAAAAATGCAGAAAAGAAACCCTAAAACATGACGTCAACCCCTTCTAGGGTGACATCTTGGTCACTTTAGCAAGTCGTTGAGCCTGAGGATGAAATCATTGGGCCTCCAAAGGCTTTCCCTTCATGCGTTGGGGTATTATCTCCAAGGTACATGGGATATTCCTCATCAATAGTGCCAAGTGTCCATCAAACATCACCATCACCACCAAAACGCTATCCCTAGGGTGATGTCAAGCGCCCCAAGATGGAGTTTTAGCCTCCAAAGGTAAATCGTTGGGCTTGTAAGGGCTAGGTGAAGTCCTCCTAGGTATCTTCGTTTTCCTCCAAACACAACGTTTATCTCCTATCTTTCCCCAAGGTCTAGGCTATGGCATCCAACCGATGGTTTTCCTACCCCGATGAAGGTCCAAGCTGGGCTTGTTCCTCCAAAACGTCCATCAACAAGGTCCTATAAATATAAACAAGTGTGCCCGCCAATGATCTAAAGTCAAACCATCATGGTAGGTAAAATCACTTTTAATATAAGATCCACTTAATCATGTACATCAAAAACTACCTCATAAAATTGAATAAGTGCTCAAAGACCCTATGCAATTTGCCAAGTTTAGGTATGGGAGGGTTGACAAGGTAATCTATTGCGTGAGTCAGTCCTTAAATCAAGGAGTGTTTCCTAGGTGGAATCCTCTCTAATTCATGTGGAAAAGATGAAGTGGATGGGGTTAAGAATTTTGGGCATTGGGTTCATGACATACAAGGGTTCATATTGTCTCACTTATGGGTGCCTTTGTAGAGGGCGTGTTGCACCTTCATTTTCAATGCATCCTTTTTCCAAGCCCATTTATTGCCATTAATTATTTAAAAGGTTTATAGGTTGAAGCCAAGGTGGGAATTTTTACTAAGCATGAAAAACATTTCCCACCTTGACTCTACCCTAGTCACACTATGCTTCCCCAAGTTGAAGACAATGTGTGGGACTTCTATCTAAGCACGAAAAACATTGCCCACAAACGCTCTACCTTGGATGACATTTTTATATTGTTATTTTTCACACGTCCCATTAGTTTCTTATGAGAGACATTTCATTTTCCTCGGGATCTTTGGGCAAGCATCTAAAAGCTTTATGATTGGCTTTTAACTTTTTCTAGCTACAAACCTCTGGGCCTTCAACCCCTTCTTCCCATGAAATGAGGTACAATCCCTTCTTAGGTTAGTACACCCGAAAATCCAAAAAGACAGGGAGACGAAAAGGATGAAATGTGGAAAAGACAAGTATGATCGGGAATGGTACGCTGACTCATTAAAGAGGCCTCCCAATAGCAAACCCATCCCTAAGGGTGATCACTTACTAGGGTGAAATGCCAACCATCGAGGTGAAACATGGCAAAGAACATAATTTCAAAGCATACCTTCTACAATCAAAATCAACTTTAAATGCATCATACTCAAATGCGTGACACTTACTGCAATACCTAACTTGTACCTCATGGAGCAAGAGTCATCATCTTCCGAAAGCAAGTTGTTGTGGTTGATGCCATTATCACGAATCTAGGATGTGTGGTGGTGATGCGGGTCTCTGTCTGTGCATGTGGACGTTGTTAGTCATATGTCTCTGGGTACTCCATGTCTGCAACTTGAGGGCCTCGAGACATCATCTCCTTAGTTATCCCTAAATTAGGTATAACATCTAGCTCCTACTCGGAGACTTGTACTCGTCGTAGAGTGCATGAGAACCTCAACATCTCCTAGTAAGACCCGTGCCTACACTGAAACATAAAAACATAAAATATAGGGTGGTTCACTCACCCTTTCCTCATATATATCAAAAATCAAAATCTCAAAAATGACAACTAATCTAGATTTTTTTTTTTGCACTTTTCATATAATATGATGAAAGAGAAGCATCTAAATAAAAAATGCAATTAGAGCAAAATGAAATGCAACTAAAATACCATGAGAAATCGAGATGCAAAATGCAAGAAAGAAAGATGACTTACCTACTTACCTAGGGCTTGGGCCCTGAAGAAGTCACGTACCTTGAATGTAGGGTCGGATAAAAAACCCATCCACTGGTAATGACATCTTTCTCCCATCCATGGCTGACAAGTAATACTTCTCTTTCTCAGACTTCTTCTTGACGATGTAAGGGCCAAGCCAAGAGTTGTTATTCTTCTGATCATATTTGGGCTTGTCCTTCCTCTTATCCCACATGAATTCAATACTTCCTTCACTGTAGTTGATGTAAGGTATATTCTCGATGTAGAGGTACGAAGGTAGCTTTGTGTTGACTGCATTTTAATAGCCTTTTGACATTATTTGTCCCCTTAATCTTCTTCTTTCTTCAACATCTTTATGGATCATGGTTCCTTTCCTTCAAATTTGGCTAACTTCTCTTTATATTCCTGGGTTCTTGGAAGCAATGTATCTATAGAATCCTCCTGCATGAAAGGTAGATCATGAGGGTCATATTCAATGGCCAGTGGACCTTCATCAAATTCATTCTCGTTGATGCGGTTTGGATGGTCCAACTTTATCACATGTTCCGTCACCGCTCGTCGGTTGTAAAAAACTTCAAAGGTACCATCCTCCATGGGGATATAAGCATGAGTGAGGTCCATGCTAAGGAATCCTCCAAGAGTGGTAGCCCAACTCCTTGATAATTGCATGCCCCAAGCATCTGGAACATCAATCACCATTATATTCATGAGGATGCTAATGTGAGGAAAATCCATCAGATAGAAATTCAGATCTTCTATGAGACCATAAACCTTGACCTTCTTGGAATCGATACCACAAACATTTCCACAGGGTCTAGTAGTCTTGAGGCCAAGCTGCTTCATAACTTTTAAGGACATCACATTTGTTGAGGCCCTAGAAACTAGCATGTAGTTTTGCAAGACGAGATTATTCATCCCCAAATAAAGGTAGAAGGCAGGGTTGGGATCATTTTTCCATACAAGGTACATGGTGTTCAAGATTATCGAAGGATCTTTTGCCTCTACTGGAACTTTCAACAACTTCAACACTTCTCTTCTAACGTAAGGGATTTTGCACATTTTTGTCACTAGGACTGTCATATTCATTTTCCCAATAATGGTCGAGACATCTATATTCAATTGAATCTCTTATGCCTGCATTGGTTTTGGAAGCAATTCTTGAACTGGAGGAGGGGATGGTGGGACCACATTCTTTGCTGGTTGGGGATCGACTTGCTTTGGCTAAACTGAAGCTTGCTTTGTTGGTTGTGGTGAGTTTTGCTTCTCTGAAGTATGTGGAGGCAAGATAGGAATTTTATTCCTTCTTGCATAAGTCAAGATCCCACTCTTATTTAATTCTTTCTTCTGCTGTTTAGTCAACTAATTTAACACCTTGATTCGACCTTCTCTAGCTCCATTTCTTTCTGATTCATCAATCTATTCCCGTGTAATACCTGGGGGTCTATCATCATCATCATATTGAAAGGAAAAGATTGTATCCATGAAATTGATACTGTCATGAGGTTCTTCTTCTCGACTTGGACATTCTTCCTCTAGGTGAGGTTCTTGGAAAGGAGAGCACCATGGTAATTCCTCCAAGTTCACCATCTCAACAGGGTTCAATGTGTTAGGAGCCTTTGTCTCTTGTCTAGGATTTGCCTTCCAACCTATGGGTTCTTTCCTGACAAATGGATGTCTAGGAGTAGATTGATTTTTTTCCAAAGTTGTCAACTGGCTCATAACTTGATTTTGAGTCTGGAAAAACTAAGTATTCATCTGATCAAGCTTCTAAGTTATGAGAGCAATTGGATCTCGTGCACTGTTTGTAGTTGTTTTTGCCTTTGGTTATGCTTTAACACGAGGATATTGGAAAGGATCGAACTTGGAGCACAAAATATTCTCCTCAATTTCTGCACTATACTCTTTGGCATCTGCCAAGGTGTAGGGTTTCTTGTCCCTTAGGATAAAACCAGATTTCTCTTCAAAGGCATTGACATAAAGGAGACAAGTAGCTGTCGTAGTCGGGTGCAAATCTCAGGGGATTTAGCTGTGTAGTTTATCAAATATTGTATCAAACTCACCAACCCTCTAGTTCTCCTTTTTCTTTATCTGGTTGAACTGATTCATTAGCATAACATTATCTTTCTTCAATGTCCACCTGCTTTTGAATAACTCAACAAAGTCTTCATAAGCGGTAATGTGATCATCTAGTAAGTTGTCAAACCACCTTTGGGAAATTCAGTGAGAGATGTTGCTAGCAACTTCATTGCAACATATTCATCTTCTACTCCTTCATTTTTCATGTCTCGCGCGACGACATGTAGATGATGTTATGCAATGATTACATTGTTCCTAGAAAACTTTGGCAACCATTTGTTGATCTCTTTAGGCATGGTGTTGGGATACCTAGCAATGGCTGCTATGTTCAAGGGCTTATAGAGGTCCTTTTACCAAGGACGAGCCATTGGTGTAAGTGGGAGATTACCATGAAAATGTTGTTTGACAATGGGAGAGTGTAGAGGAGGCATTCTTTGGTAAGTTTTGGAAGGTTTAAATCTTCCAAGGGGAAGGGTTTTTTGGGATGAAGGATTATGGGAAGGTGGATTCACCAGATGAGCTTCAACTCATCAAGAAGGGAAAGGGAAAGGGAATTTCCCTCAAGTGGTTTCGCCAAGCAAGATAGGGGTAAATGCTTTGGGATCAAAGCTTGCCAAGATGTCGTTAGGGCATGGAAGAGGATTCAAAATACTCCCAGGCAACGATGCCAAAATGTTATTGCACAAATTGTAGGTTGGGAAAAGCCTTAGCCAATCCACAAGATGGCGAGAACTATGGGAATACCTACCCACTGCCATCTTAGGTAAGTACTCCCCTCGCTTTAGTGAAGGAGAAATCCTACATAAGGGGGGTATCCCAGGTGACCCTAGGGGGAAATGAGATGAAAATTGGAGTAATGGAATATGATTCCCATGTAGGTCAAGATAATATGTGGAATATGGGTTGGAAACAAGTCTTGGTGATGGTTAATGGTTTCCAGATGCTTGAGTACCTATAGAAGAGAATTGTACTTGCCCGAGACAAGAGAAGAACAAGTATACAAGCCTAAAATTCCACTTGACAAGCAAGTGAAGCTTGTTGTCATAAATTATAGTAGTAAAAAAATATATATATTAGCAATGAAATCAATTAATTACTGTAGAAATAACCATAAAAATTATTGAGTAAGTATTGGACAACGAAGCACTGAATTAGTAGATAACTTTCCAATATTCAAGTACAAACTTTGATGGTAAAAGAGGGCTGCTAGATAGTGTTTTCAAAGATTTATTATAGAAACCTTATGGATGTAGCAAATATTTTCTATAGAAGCAAGTTTCAACCACCAAAAATCATGAGTAAACTGCCCAAAAGATGCACAATGACTAGTAGATTATTATGGCAACTTCTTAGCAATTTTTGACGGTTGAAAAGTGAGTAAGAGAAAGAAGTTTAAATGACTTTGTTGCAGCCCTAATGTCTGTAGCACAAAGTTTATAACATAAATAAGATATCCTTGACCAATCAAAACACTCTAGTGGCTCAAGCAAGCTAATAAGGCAAATAATTGATTCCACTTTAAACAATTTGAATATCTTGTAAAATCACACATTCCAATGTAAGTAATTTATTTCTCCAATGCAAAAATTAGATTAGTGCTTTGTATCTATTGGGTAAATGGAGTCTTGGATGTGAAAGTTAGATCCATAATATCACTATGGGTGTAGTCCCTTCTACTCCCTTGAGCATGCAAAACCAACTAAGGTAAGGCTAGGAGGATGTAAGCCCTTTTACTCCTCCTAGAAACCTTGTAAAAAAGGATTACAACTAGCAAATAAGATGAAACTCGGTGGAGGGTGTATGCCCTTATACTCCTTCAAGGGCTTAAGACAAAAATATCAATGAAATTATAACAAAATACTAACATAATGCATAAATTTCTTTACCAATTACACAAAATAGTATGAACAAACCCTAGGTTACCAAGCAATATCCATCCAAAGTAAGAAATCAAGCCTCCAAGAGGTGCACACCACCTTATCTCCAAGATATTCCAAGAGAAAAAAACCAAGAGATAGTTTCCCAAGAGAGGGATAATCCAAATTTCCCAAGTAGGGCACAAATTTCAGCTAAGTAGTCCTCTCATGTGAGAGGGCTATGTCAAAATGAAATCAAATTGATCCTTATTTATACGAAAACTCCTAAAAAGTGTCTGTCCACATAGATTAGGGTCAACCACAAATAAGGGAGCCATTCCCCCTTTATTTTGCCCCTTTACAAAGTAAGTTTAATTTTAAGTTTAAAAATGCACAAAAGAAACCCTAAAACATGACGTCAACCCCTTCTAGGGTGACGTCTTGATCACTTTAGCAAGTCATTGAGATTGAAGATGAAATCATTGGGCCTCCAAAGGCCTTCCCTTCATTCATTGGGGTATTATATCCAAGGTACAAGGGATATTCCTCATCAAGAGTGCCAAGTGTCCATCAAACATCACCATCACCACCAAAACCCTAGCCCTAGGGTGACGTCAAGCCCTCCAAGATGACGTTTTAGCTTCCAAAGGAAAATCTTTGGGATTGTAAGGGCTAGGTGAAGTTCTCCAAGGTCTCTTCCTTTGCCTCTGAATGCAATGTTCATCTCCTGTCTTTCCCCAAGTTTTGGGTTATGTCATCCAACCAGTGGGATTCCTTCCCCAATGAAGGCCCAAGCTGGGCTTGTTCCTCCAAAATTTCCATCAACAAGGTCCTGTAAAGATAGACAAGTACACCCTCCAAGTATCTCAATTAAAAGCATCATGGTAAGCAAAACCACTTTTAATATAAGAGCCACCTAAGCATGTACATCGGAAACTACCTCATCAAATTAAAGAAGTGCTCAAAGACCCTATGAAATTTTCCAAGTTTAGGTATGGGAGGGTTGACAAGGTGACCTATTGGGTGAATCGGTCCTTAATTCAAGGAGTGTTTCCTAGGTGGAAGCCTCTCTAAGTCACGTGGATAAGATGAAGTGGATGGGGGTAAGACTTTTAGGCATGGGGTTCATGACATATAAGGGTTCATATTGTCTCATTTGTGGGTGCCTTTGTAGAGGGTGTGTTGCACCTTCATTTTTAATGCATCCTTTTCCCAAGTCGATTTATTGCCATTAATTATTTAAAATGTTTCCAGGTTGAAGCCAAGGTGGGACCTCTACCTAAGCATTAAAAAAATTTCCCACATTGACTCTACCCTGGTCACACTATGCTTCCCCAAGTTGAAGACAGTGTGTGGGACTTCTACCTAATCATGAAAAACATTTCCCACACATGCTCTACCTTGGTTGGATTTTTTATATTGTTAATTTTCACGGGTCCCATTAGTTTCTTATGAGAGACATTTCACATTCCTCGGGATCCCTGGGCGAGTGTCTAGAAGGTTTATGATTGAATTTTATCTTTTTCCAGCTACAAACCTCTGGGCCTTCAACCCCTTCTTCCCATGAAATGAGGTACAATCCTTTCTTGGGTTAGTACACCCAAAAATCCCAAAAGATACGGAGACGAAAAGGATGAAGTGTTGAAAAGGATAAGTATGATCGAGAATGGTACGATGAATCATTAAGGAGACCTCCCAGTAGCAAACCCATCCCTAAGGGTGACCGCTTACTAGGGCGCAATGTCAACCACCAAGGTGAAATAGGGCAAAGAGAATAATTTCCAAGCATACATTCTATAATCAAAAGCAACTTTAAATGTAACACACTAAAATGCCTCAAATATTAAAGTGACACTTACCACAATACATGACTTGCACCTCATGGATCGAGACCCATCGTCTTCCAGAAGCAAGCTGATGCGGTTGATGCCATCGTCATGAATCAAGGATGTGTGGTGGTGAAGCAGGTCTTTGTTTGTGCATGTGGATGTTGTCAGTCATCCGTCTCTCGGTACTCCATGTCTGCAACTTGAGGGCCTCGAGACATCATCTCCTTAGTTTTCCCTAGAATTTGGGGATACCACCGAGTATGGTTTTTTGTGATGATGAATGGCATTGTTAGTGGTTAATGTTTACATGTTGTGCTTAAGGTTTAAAATGGTAAAAGGTGCTCAATATTGATTCACCCCCCACTCAATATTGGTGAATATTCCAACACTCAGGGTACTTATGAGTCAGTTAATTAATGTACAAGGCCATCCTCTTTGAGTAAGGTCCACTAAGTAGTTGACATGTGGTTAATTAATATAAAAGGTTCATGATTATGGAATAAGGCTTGCTAAGTAGCAAGGGCCCACTCGAAGATTTCATTGGTGAATTCCCCTATCATGTGTGTGTTTCTATTTTTTCATTTACATTCCTTATTTTCATATGTATTGCAATTCCTCTTCCAACATCATACAATCTTGTGGGTGAATAAAGTATAATTACTTGTTTAATTACAACAATTATTTTACGATTGCATTTTCTATTGATTCTTTCACCTTCATACCATGATCACGTGGCTTAAAAAAATAATTATTGTCTTGTTAAGCATGTTGTAGATATGGTTCTTGTTTTATATAGCCTTCATTTCCTACTTTAATGGTATGATTTACAATCAACATTGTAGTTTAATTTCTACAAGTGTGAATTTATTTTAATGAGTTGAGCTTGGAAAACCAAGGGGCACTTTGTGTCATCGGTGACTTGAATTACATAATTCCTAAGTTCCTGATAGTATGGTAGATTTAATTAGTTTAATCAATTAGTTGCATAAATAACTCCACAACATTTAGAACTAGGAAAATAATTATTTCAACAACATGTGAGGCCTAGGGGATTGCATATACATTGCACAACACCCTGGAAGATCATGTACTCTAGTTGATGGTTTAAGTAAATCTTAGAGCATTCAACAACTTTGATATTGCTACAATTATTTAACTTACAAAATTTTGGCACTGCCATTGGAGAGGTAATAAATCACCAAGGAGGAAAATTCCTGTGAAATTAGGATTCCTTTGTGAGAGAAGAAGGAACCCGAGTTCTCGAGTGTTTCTCTGTGACACTAGTATTCTTTATTTCATTCAAAATATTATTTAAAGTAGAATGCATGCATTTTTGTAGGGACAATCATAAGTCATTTTTTTTTACCAAAATCCAATAACTTAAGTGCATAATTGGTAGAGAGTAGAAAAAAAACATGAAGGAAATTCTGGACTGGTTAAATCCATGAGGTGAAGGGGGGAGATTATCTTGAATATTTCATAAGATAAAATGTTATAGGAGGTCCAAGTGAGACACATAAAGTAATAGAAGGGATTCCTGAGAAGCTTGGAACCAAACAAGAAGAATTAATTACTATAGAAATTGCTATAGAAGTGATTGTAGAAGTCATTATTGGGATTAATAATAATCTTTAGAAGTCCGAGGCACAAAAAAAAGTAAAAGATTTTGAATCTTGTTTATCTTCTTAGGGGTTTGTTTCTCTATTGACTATGGTAGATGAGAGAATATAATATGATCTAATCTTACTCTAGTTCCTCATTCGAGAAATAGAGGAGGAAGTAAAAATGTAAGTGTTAGGATATAAGGCTTACTATGCAATAAAGTCACTTCATGGATTTAGGATATGTTAATGTTCACTTTTTATGTAAAACAATATATTCTGCATTCATAAGTGGAAATGATTTTCTTAGTGAACAATGATATACAAGGAGGTAAACTCCATTGTAATAAATGCACCCATATTCATTGACAATATCATATTGATAATATATTCCTTTGATATTAGATATGTGACTCAACCCTATGTAGGGTTTCCTCATTTAGTGATCTATCTCATTTTGTAATATGATATTAGAGTAAGGAAGAATCTAGGATTCTGAAACCATAACAAGAGTCTTGGGACTTTGAAAGTCAAGGATTCCACTCTTGTGACTTTGATAGTATGAGAGCCACAGAGAGTCGTATCAAGAGTCTTGTGCCTTTGAAAGACAAGGTTTCCAGTCTTATGACTTCCACAGTTTGAATGCCACAGAGTCTGTGTGAGCATGACGACTAAGGTATTTTTGTAGATAGAGAGATATCAAGGGATCTCTAGCATTTCTTCTCAAAATCTAGAATATATTATTTCATCTCTCTTAGCTACGTATAAGAGAGCCATTGAAGGCGATATAAAAGGTGATACCCAACCTGAGATTGCATTATACCCAAGATTCAATTGTAGCAGTTCAACTAAAGACAAGGGGGGTATGGAATGCCATTATTATAAGAAAACATGTCACATAGCCCAGAACTATAGATTTCAAGTTAATGATGTTCTCAAGGGAAAGCTCAAAGACAAACCACATGTAGTGAATGTAGCCATTGTTGAAGATCCACCAGATGCCAACAATTGTGATGATCTTTTTGAAGAAAGGACATTCTACACATTTTAAGAAGCCTACACTTTGAAAACGGGAAGGGATCTAGTGTAGATACAACTCAACATGGATGGTTTCTCAAATAGTTCAAAATTTTGTTAATATTTGGAATTATACACGTACAAGGGTCAGGAGACAACTTGATGGAGCACTGTGGATGTAGCTCAACATGGGTTGTTATCCAATAATTCAAGAGATTCATAATTTGGGAGTTTGGGGAGGTGGAATTTGGGAACTCCAGAATTAAGCTCGAGAGCTACAACTTTACAAGGGTTACAAGGAAACTTGATGGAGCTCTACTTGGTCCAAGAAATGTTTTCAAAGAAGAAGCTCATGAAGAATGTTTGGTTTTGATGTTTTAATTTTCAGTTAGTGTATTATATCTCGAATTAGTATGTTTTTCTTTCAATATTGTAAACCTTAAGAGGGGGTGTTAGGATATAAGGATTATATGTAATAAATTCACTTCATGACTTTAGGATACGTTAATGCTTACTTTTTGTGTAAAGTGGTCTATCACACTTTCATAAGTAGAAATGATTTGCTCAACGAACAATGATATATAAGGAGGTAAACTCCACTGTAATAAATGCACTAGTTATTTATTGACAATATAATATTATTGCATTATGGGTATCCTCCTTTGAGATTAGATACATGACTCAACCCTATCAAGGATTTCCTCATTTAGTGATCTAGCTCATTTTGTAATAGTAAGATCATTAATCCATTTACCTTCCTCATTTTCATGGGATTTTTATAGAGGAGCTTGAAACTTTCTTATTTGAATATGAAGTCTTCTATATAACTTATGAATACAAGATAGATGCTCAAAATATTAGACTGTTTCCTTCTACCTTGAAGGAGACAACACTTTGTTGGTTCACGAGTCTTGATGGAAATAACATTTGTACATGGGAAACAAATGAAGAGCCTCTTCACAAAGAAATATCAGGATTATTATAAGGCATTGAGAAATTAGAGATGAAATTTTCTAGATGAATTAGGGGAAGATGAGTCATTGGAGGACTATTTTGAGAGATTCCAAATAAGCTACAAAAGAGATACCAATTGTGAATTAGATGACGATTCCATTAATTTAGTACTCCCAAGGGGGGTTATAGAAGATTGGATGGAACAATTAAGGAAAACTCTACTTTGAAAATAGAGTTGTTGAGACAATTAGAAAATATTGTAGAGAAGGATGATGAGGTGATTATATTTACATATATGGTTGAAAAAGTTGTAGAGTATGCAACATAAATGCTAGCCCTAAGCCCCCTAACAAGGGTATTTGAATGATATTTAAGGGAATAGTTGTTTGAATTATTAATTGAAAGAATTACATTTGATTTACCCTTGGACAAACATAACCCATGGGATTTCTAATAAATTTATTTCTCCAACACCCCATAAAGACAAATTTTGATGTGTGAGTTCTATATACATAATTGAGTACTTCCATAGTTGCTTAGATGGTCTCCCAACCCTTGTGCGGGGGATGCAAAACTTAGGTATTTTATGTCTTGGCTATAGAATGAGTAGAGTGTATTTGAAGATATGAAAATGCATAAATCTAATTATAGGGAAAGTGAGTTGAAGATTAGGGTAGAACATACAAAACATAAGGAAGTCTAGATGAATCATGTCAGGATAGTGGTGGACCGAGGATGTCCAATGGATGCCACCTGGCCCTTAAAATTACCTACTTTGACAAAGGGTTACACTTGGCATACAACAAGTGAATTGTGTAAGGGCCTTGACTTTCTCACAAGCAAAGTGACATGGAGTGCCCATGAGTTAACAATTTATGATAGGCATTTTGAGAATTGGAGCTCATGGGTCATTCAATCAACATTGATTCAAGACTCATAATATTCATCCTTTATGAAAGTATTAATGAGAGGACACCACCTATCCATGGGGTCCATTGAGGAAAAAGGTTGAACAAAAATGCGAGGAATAAGAGAGGGATTTCCCTTTAATAAGGAGTATGATGCGAAGTCACCACAAGCCACAAATGTTTTCCAAGTCAACATGTGTTCCCTCTGTGATTTCACCTAAAGATTATTTACGCATACTTTTGGCTTACTTGGATGTACCCAATTAGTTAGGTCATCAAATAATTCATAATAAATTCCATGGGTATGTAAGTAGAGTAATGGAAAGAGATCTACACGATTTCATGATTTAATTGAAAATGGTGACTTTTGAAATTCCATTATTGTTTTCCTAAGTTTTACTAAGGTGCATGATCTGGATTATGTTGATAACAAGATGAAGATAACAATAATAAGTGAAATAAAATAGAGATATTTCAAATAGAAAAATAATATAGTGAAATCCAAACCCTACTAATGAATGAAATAGTGAAAACACCACAATATGCAAAGCAATACAAATAGGATAGAATGGTGGTAACTTATCTCTAAGAATAGATGTGTTAGATACTCTCATTTGAAGAAAAAATCTCATTGGAAGAGGTTGAAATTTCCTTTTAACCTAAAGTATAAAGTCCTAATCCTAGGAGATGAGGTGGCAAAAAGAACGTAGGCGTCGAGGGGCCTAGTTAATATGTCAACTTCTCGAGGCTGCAAATTTTTCATATGAATTATATTTGGGGAATTCCTTGGTATATTATAAATACTTTTCCAAGCTCCATCTGGTCACACTAGCAATTGAATATTTATAGGCCATCTGAATTGCCAAAAATGCATGGAAAATGGCTAAAAAATGTGCTAGAAGTTTAGGAATTTCAAATTTTCTATAAAATTGTAAGGTGTAGGATCGTTTCTAAGACAATGTCAAATTTTAGTGGCCACCTATATCCATTTGTATATATCATACCCTTTTAGAAATAAATGGTCTCCATTGCATCAAGTTCCTCTTTTAGATGGGGAAACTTCTACTAAATCTTACTCTAGGTGAACCACTTGCCCTAGTGAAGAAGTTGCCCTACTTTGACAATCCAATAGAGATGTATGTGTTGGTGGTGGATTTCCTTCATCTTAATGTCCATCATTTGGTTGACTATAGCTTATTCAATGCATTTAAGGTTGATTTCTATAGAAGGCACATGCTCTGCCATCTTTGAGATGTCCAATAGAGTTGGAAAATATGGTTGAAGCATCTCCACATTAAATACAAGGTGCAAGCTAAGGAAATGGAGAATATTCATTTTGAAATATTTCTCACCCAATATCTTGGTGATGAAGTAAGGCCCATATCAAAGTGGTCTAAGCTTCTTGTGGGGGAATGTGTGTCACTTTTTGTAAATGCAATAATACCTTATCACTATCCTGAAACTGGTGCAAAACCTAATGTTGATTGTGTCACTACTTGTCCTTGTCATTGGATTTCTATAAAATATCAAGAAATTGTTGTTGGATGTGTTAGATCCATTTAAAATTTTTATCTACTTTATTTTCTTTTTTTTCTGAGCATGGGAGGACTCTTCTTGCATAGGTGCAATACAAAAAGCTACATCAATTGGGGCTAATGGATGGAACCCCAAACACACATAAGAGGAATGTGGCCAATAGAAATATTAATGAATCTTTTGCATCTACAATAAACATACATAAGGTTTTCATCCCATGTATGTGGATGCTTGTAGTTCTACATTTCAAGGATATACACAATCATATTTTTTATTACCTCTATATGTCCATTATTGTAAGGGTTGAAGGAAGTCAATTTGGTAAGCTTGGTTTCCATCATTGACCGCAAGTTAGACCAGAAAGTACTAAGGATTATGCTATCCCTATCTAAAAAAATGGTTTGTAGCAACTCAAAATGAACACACAGATACTTGAAAAATAATTTAGCAGTGGCTTTCACTGTGATAATTTTTTGGCAGTGTGCCAAAATAGCCATCTTAGAGAAATGATTAACCACCATAAATACACACTTGTCAACAATATTAGTTGAGGGTAACATTGACATATAATCTGTGGAGATTGAATCCAAAGGCTTATATAGAGTAGGTAGAGGAGTGTACAATTCTTGCTTCTTCATAATAGGTTTAGCGATGACATAGGTGGTGCATGTTCAGAGCTTTGGCCAATAGAAGTAATTCTGTATTATTTACACCATTTTATCCTTGTCAAAGTGACCTACCACTCGATTGTAATGCACCTCCCGTATCAATTTCTCATTCTTTCCTAAATGAACATATAAATGGCCTAGATGACATTTAATTCCATCCTAGAGGTGAAAGGTTAAAACTTGTTTACTTGTACATAGTGTCTGATATATAGCAACAAAGTTAGGATTGTTTTAATATGACCGAGGCCACTAGAAAGTCTCATGTCCCTAAGAATTAGTAGCCATGGCTAGTGACACAGATGGACGTTGGATGAAGTAGTCCACAACTTGGTTGTGATTCCCTTCTTATACTCAATGTTCAAATGGAATTGTTGAAGGTACGTGTACCACTTATGATAGTAGTAATTATTCAAATTTTCCTACATTTGAACAAATTGCATGGGATTGTGGTTGGTGTGGATGACCATTTCCTTTCCTACAATATGATTCTTCCATGATTGACAAGCCTACACAATCGAGTACATATCCTTTTCATAGGTGAGGTACTTACAAATAATGTAAGACAATGTCTCACTGTGATATTCCATTGGATGTCCATGTTGAGTGAGGAAACCATTAACAACATAGTTTGAAGCATTTATCTCAATCTCAGATGAATATTGTAGGTATGGTAGAATAAGGAATAGTTGCAAATAAAGGTGTTGTTTTAGATCCTCAATTGATTTATGTTGTGCCTCGTCCCAAACAAAATTGGCTTTGGTTCCACCCTTGGTAACTTGGCTTAGGGGACAAGCAATATGACAGAGCCCATACACAAATATGCAGTAGTAGTTCGCAAGGACCTAGAACCTGTAAAAGCTAGCACCCTTGAGCTGATCAAGAAAATTGTCAATTTGGGGAATTGGATACTGATTCTTGACTATGATTTTTTTTAGGGATTTATAATTAATACAGAGTCACCATGTTCCATCCTTCTTCTGAACTAGAACATTTAGGCTCCTATAAGGTGAAAAATTTGGTTAAATGTGGCCTTTCGTATTGGCTCTAAAATCTAACGTTTAATCTTTTTAGTCTCTAGAAGAGAGATTCTATATATTGGGTTTTTAGGTAGAAGGGAACTTAGTGTTAAATAAATTTCATGCTTTACTTGATAGTGCAAAGTTACCCCTATAGGTGAGGCAAATATATCTCTATATTCATCCACCATCTTGTCCATCTACTTTTGCTATGTAGAGAGACTCCTTGTATAGGCATTGATGATTGCGATGATCTTTTGTTTGCCTTCTGACCAAACCATGAAGAGGATTAATCTCCTAATATGAGAGATTACTTCCTATATTTCTTAGGTATTATCAAAGAGACTATGGTAGTTGGGGCTACCTTTAGTATCATGTAGATCCGACCTCCCGAAGTAGCAATGACACTATAGGTCCTAGACCTAAAAACATCATGATGCCTCCACATATATGGTTGTCCTAAAATAAAACTACAAGATTCAAGCATGATAACACCATACATTACCTCATATTTGAATATCTTGATTCCATAGTACAAGAGACATTACTAACTTACATGGATGTCTCATCCTTGGCTTAGTGACCAAATGGTGTATGGTTGGTGGTGTGACATAGTTGGCATATTCAATTGCTTGATGAACTCTATTAAGATTAGGTTATTTTGGATGTCATTGTCAATAATGAAATGTAGTAGAATCTCCTTCACCCACATATATGAGTGGAAGAGGCACTCACCTACTTCAATATCCCCTAGTTCCTTTGGCCCTAGCTTTGCGGTAATGATGGTAACATTGGGTTCTACATCAAGGATCCATTTTCACTTATCCAACTTAGGATCAGAGTCTAAATATTTCATATTGCCCAACAATGATTGTTTGGAACAACTTTTGTTAGTGTTTTTCAAAGGTATTTTGTGTATCTCACACCATTTTCTAGTGTCCTTCATTGACCTCCCATTACTTTTCTTTACATGCGACTCATAATAGTTTTCCTTAGGTTGGTTATCCTTGATCTATCCTTTGTTCTTACAATTAAGGACACCTTTACTATTCTATCTTCATGTCTAATTTATAGACTTAAACACTCTCTTAACCTTCTGTTGAAACTTTTGCTTGATCTTGACAACATCTCGATAAGTGGATCCCAGTGAAGAGATGTCCAAAAACTGCATTTCTATTTGGATGTACTTATGTAGGCCACTATAGTATTTTAAAATCAAGTGCCACTCCAAATACTTGATACCTAGATTTTAATATAAGGTATTGAAGGTATTAGTGTACTATTGCATTTCTTGGTCTTTATCCTTGTGCAAAGTTGTCCATTTAGTGTACTAGTCATCGTAGTTTCCAACATCGTAGTATTCATCCTTGAGGGCATCTAAAAATTCCACCCAAGTGGGTTTTCTCCCATATGTTTTAGATTCATATTCAACACGTTTTTCACATTAAGTGTCTAACCAATCTTTGACATGGGGAATGGAATTAAGGAGCACATATGTGATCTTCTCATTGTTGGAAAATTTTGAACAAAGTAATAACTCTATAGTAGACTTAACCATTTCTCCAAAGCATTTGTGTTTATATTTCCATAAAATAAAGGAATTTCAAAGATAACTTGTACTTTGAAGGGCATTACACTTTCAAAGTGACTACTTTTCAAAGGTGTCTCCATTGTTGTTGGGAGTCATTATAGGATCTTGACAAAATTATCCATCATCTTGTTCCTTTGTCACCCAATGGATTCCTAGAGCAACACCTTAATAAGATCTTCTATTCCATCATATTTATTTTCATTTTCCAGGGGAAGCTACTTAGATTGGCAAGGGATTAAGTTTTTACCAAGCTTAGTAAGTTTGAGGCCCAACTCCTTGTACCCTAACCATGTCAAGGACATGCAAAAAAAACCAACAAAGATTAGATTGATTTGATACCACCGATCCATATTATGTTTATAATGGAATGAATATAGGAAATAAAAAATGAAATAACACAAAGATATTGTAAAGAGCATGGTAATAAAATGAAGCCCAAACTCTATTAATGAATGGATTAGTGAAAAAATTGTGATAATAAAAGAAATACAAATTGGCTAGAATTTCGGTATCTTATCTATGAGAAGAGATGTGTTGACTATCCTCATGCAAAAAAAATCCCATTACAATGGGTTGAAACTGCATTTTAACATAAAATATATTGCCCTATGAGGAAAAAATCCTAATATCCCGAAAAATAAGACTAGGATATGAGGTGGTAAAAGGAATAGGGGCCCTGAGGAGCCAACTAATTGATACTTCAACTTCTCGAGGCCACGAATTTGGAATACAAACCATGTTTGGGTCATTTATTAGATTGTTACAAATAGTTTTCCAATATCTATGTGTTTGGCCAACTTGACAATCAAATATTCCTAATTTCTAGGTCATGTAAATGGGCAAAAATTAATGAGAAGTGCCCAAAAATGTACTAGAAGTTTAGGACTTGCAAAACTGCCATAAAACTAGCAAGGTGTGGGATTGTTTATGAGATAGTGGAAAATTTGGATGGCCACCTATATCCTCTTGGATCAATTCATGAATACTTTGAACATGTACCTAAGAAGAATCATACCACCATCCACATTGTTACAAACTTTAGCCGAGACACTATGACAAGAATCCTCTTGAACGAGAAAGTTCATCACCTTTGTTATCTTCCATAACTCAATTCTAATAATGAAGAGTAAGTATGCAATGATGAAAACTAGAAATTCTTCATACTAGGGCATTACTAATACATTGTCTAAATTTATGACCCCATCACTTAGTTTGATCATGTAAGAAAGCTTGGGTTTACCTCCCAAAATAAATTGAAGAAATTTACCAAGTGTTAAAAAACTCAAAATTAATGTAAAAGTGGTTTAGGGTTTTGCAATTGTTTTCACTATCTATCCCTTCCTAGAATTTGGACCCCTTTGTGCCCTATGTTATCACATCCAATGAGAAGTAATCTTTGGGGATAAACCTCTATCATTTTCCCCATTTCTACCCAAGATATCTAGTCCATGTGGATGTTATCCCCTGAATTTATTATGTCGAATCTTCTATGTAGTTGAATAAGTACATGGATGCATCTACACATGAAAAACATAATTTTTAAAGAAGTTCCTTAGACTCGGTACAAAAATTTCCTAGAAAGATGTCATTTCTATTAGTCTCCTAGATGGATAGGCCCAATAATTTATTTCCATGCTACTGTTAGTGTTAGATAGAGATTCCAATCCATTGTAGAGTTTTTCATGTTTTCCATTCTTAATGGAATTCAAGTATTCCAAAAAATATTCAAGCGTGATAAGTACTGAGGTTAGGTCATCCACCACTAGTTATAAAATTTCCAGTGATCTAGAATCTTAGGTTTTATTCATATTGTTTGGTCTCCCTCATGCTTTTCCATCATGAATACAAGTTTGATTCATTTGATATTGAAGTGTTATACAAGTTTGGAAAGCCTCACCTACTCACTAAATGGACAAATCATATTAGGGAAAATAAGGCCTTCACAACTAAGAAATTCATTGATAGTTTTATGGGGAGAAGAATTCATGTTATTTTTGGATAACTACCCCCTTTACTTCCTTTATAGGGAAAGGGAAAGAAAAATCTTCATTTTGACAAGGGCCCAAAGAAAAGGGGTTGGTTTATTTTTTAGGATTATATAGTGATCATGGTGTATGGTTTCTCTTAGAATTCATATAGGCTACCTCGATTCCTTACCTTGAGGTTTTTTTCACTAGAATACATCAAGCAAATGGTGGTAATATAAAAATAGTTATTCAAGGGAAAAAATAGAGTTCTTATTTCCCTATGCACTTTTCCTTAGGGAGATTTACTTTCTCTACAAGAGCAACTTATAATAGAGCCATTGAAATAATTGATTCTTTTAGGTTTTAGGAGGATACACCTTGATGTTATAATCCCCATGGTGTCATCAATCCCATGCTTTCTACCTACAAGGAGACTTCAAACATCATCCCTATCCCCAACTTTAGAGGTAGGCTATCTTGGAATATTGGGCATAGGTCTTGCGAGTAATAAATGAACATCTCTAAAATATAGGAGGATAAGTAACAATGTGGAGGAACAAATCAAGGATAAATCAATACTTTTCACTTATGCCAATTTCTATAGGAAAGAGGGAAATCCTATCCCCCAATAAATCCCTAGAATACCCTAAGATTGGAGGGAAAAATGCATATGAAGAGTTGGGACATTAATAAGAATAAATCTTCGTGGTAAACTAGAGATTATCTAGACAATAAGAATGAAGAGTATTGATCAATTCTTGAAGATGAAAAATTCATTAAATTATGAATAGAAAAACATGGAAAAAATCATGACTGTAGTGATGAACAAATAATGATATTGATATAGATGACCGTGAGTAGTGAGAGGGTAGAAGGGTCGAGGTGGAAATAAGAGATTCCCCTCCATCAGTTCCATTGACATATGGGTTGACAAAAAAAAGAGAAAACATAAAAGTATCACAAAGGTTTTTAAATAACCAAGAAGATTGATGTGTTTGATAAATGTGTGCAAGAAAATAAATACTAATCTAATTTAAAACATAATAATAACAATGGCACACACATAGTACACGGATTTACCTTGGAAACCCTCAATAGGGAAAAACTAGCTTAATTGAGATTTGCACCTTTGTTTTTATCTCATTGTATTAACTCAAGCATTCACCATACAATATTTAGGTATTTTTTAGCATCCAAAACCCTAATCCATTAACTCAAATTAGATTACAACCTTAGTTCCTCAACTAGAATTAGTTTAAAATGTATTGAAACCATAGGCTAAAATAATACATAATGAACCATAATTTTTTCCTCGGGGGCTCTTCCCTTGAACCCCTATATGGGGGGCTCTATATATCCTGATTCCCCAATAATAGAGGGTGGGTATGGTTCCACTTAGATCCCCTTCATTTGGGGGTTAGTTCCTAAACCCCTGCTAGGATGTGACTAAGTCTACCTACAAAGGATACAACACATATCCAACAAATATGGGATACCCTGGTGGTGGGCCTTTGATCTTGGTAAACATGAGCATGTGGAACCCTCCTCATTTTAAGAAACACCCTTTGAGACCTAGCCTTGGTGCAGAAGAAGAAGAAAATTAGGGATATTTAATTTCATAGAGAGGAGAAGGCATTGGTGCCCAATAATACCAAAGGAAAGAGTTTGATAAACCTTAATATTAATGGTAAGAGAAGCAATCTGTTGCAATAGTAAATTCCTATGAGAAACAAACTTCCACTACCACTCATGGCACAACACTTGTATATGGATATGAAAAGACTCTGAATGATCCCAATGGTGATTATGGAAATAATAAAGGGCATGATAACGATCTTAATAAAAGAAAGAAGAAGGAAGACACCCCAGAAAGGGAGCTTGGAGTGAATAAGGTAAAGTTGGGTTATATTATTGATTTCCATTTATCCCAATAATAAACTCAAGTAGATGACAATCCATCTTTGGAAAGATACCTTTTCCAACCCCTATGTCTAAATCTGGTGTTTTGTGGTATCCCTCTACCATTTTGTCCTTCTCAATTACCATTCCTTACACAACTCCATTGTTGACTACAACACCTTATCGAATTCAATGTGTGAGGGGAATTTTTTTAATTACACCTCCTCCTTCATATATTCATTCATCCAACCCCTCACATCCAAGGGTAATTTAAAACTTGGAACTCCAAATCATGGGTGACTTGCTTAACAATATTGCAGATTTTTCAATCGTTCCTTCCATGTATCTTTCTAAACCATAATTCAATCCTTTCACCTCTCATCAATGTATTGAATGAAGGGGTTTGTGCTACCACACACAATGTGAGGTGTGGATGGAATACTAACCTACCATGAACACACTAATAAAGAGGGGAAAAGAGAGAGTGGAGTCACCAAATTATCAAAGGAAAATAAACCAACAATCCAAGGTTAATTTATCGAAGATTTGTTTGGTGAACTAAAACCCTAATGCTAGAAAAAACAAAAAGAAGCATGGAAGAAACTCACTTGGAATTAGTTGTTGTAGGTGTTGAAGTTACTTGGTATGAATAAGAGAGTTGTCACAAGTATCCAAGAATGATCCACATCCTAGATTATCCTACATAGGCATCTAACCTTTCTAGGAGAACAATACTTGTACCCGATATCCAATACAAAGATATATATCTAAATGTGCAAATAACATTATATATACTACCACACAAGATAAATCAATGAATGTGTCGAGTAGAGAGACCCAAGTTGCCTCAGGGGGAATGATACTTCCCTTGCCCTAGCTCTGATGGAACCTCGCTTGAGCTTGTAGGGTTGAATAATCCAATGTATGATTATAACTATGCTAATGAAGATGCCCTGGGATTAATCAACAAAAGTTGAAGTTTAATCCCAACTAATCATATGAGGTACCCATAGAGGTTCTTGATATGACATGTATAAGTATCTTTAGAGTGCAGAAGAGGTTGAAGAGAGATTAGATAAAAATGTGTGGCAAATCCAAGTCTATACCTACAAGATAATGAGAGAAGGAAAGAAGAATCTAAGAGACTTTACAAAGAGGAATAGAAGGGTATAAATAGGCATGAGATTAACCTCAAGGCATATGTGTACATTAGGTTATCATTTAGAGGGCCCGAGTCACATGGAAGAGTCATAATGTGCATGTTCACTCAATATCAAGGGTGAATGTGCCCAAAACACCTCTATGTTCTACGTGCCATGAAACACAAGTGCAATACCCTCTCTAGTAATCCATGGTACACTCCCCACTATATAAGAGATAATGAAGGGTTAAGGAGGTTTGACTCATTGGAATCCATAAATATCAATCCAAAATGGATTTGGGTTGTATGGACCAATGGTGAGGCATCCCAAGTGATTATAAACCCAATTGAGGTTTTTCACCCTCGGTTGACCATAAAGTTAGGAAATACTCCAAATGAGTGCCCCAAAGGTCAAAGTGAACCAAATCGAAGAGAAAGGGTTAAACACCAAGAAAGAGAAGGAATACAAGGATCATATGAAAGCGCTAGACATCCCTAAGAGGTCATACATATAGGATAAGGTAGGGGGGATTTAAAGAAGGTGTTCCATCACATAAGGATAGTCTAGAGACTCATATTGGCATCATTGCTTGTGTCACACATGGAAACAACACAATAGTAATATGCACATCATACCTCTAGGTGGGTAGTTGTATGTGAGTACTCAAGTGAAAATTTGTAATCTATAGTTAAGAACAACATTATGTTTTAGAAATTCTATAACCATGGACTACTAACAATGTTCTAAAGCCAAGTGTGCAGCCAAGAAATTTGTTAGAAAGCAATAAAAGAAGGAGGAACTTGAGTCAGGTCCTTACGATAATATGTTTATGTCTACCTATGAGGGTGGAAATTTTGATATGTCTACCATGGATTCTAGACAAAGTCAAGTGCAAGATGCTATTAGCATTAGTACTACATGACAACGGGGGCTACCTTGAATTTGTAGGAGCTACCTCCAATAGATCAGATTGATTTTTCAATACAATCCATGGAATGTGCCTTTAATGGCCCCAAGTATTAAGCTTGGTATAGAACTTTTATACTCCCCCATAAGTATTTTGATATGTGGGTGGAGCCTATGAGATGGGTTCATGGTGATTAGCCCCACCACCAATGTGGCCCAAGGTCCTTTCTACTCAAGTTTGGATTATTTTTATCATTATTTTCATGACATATTGAATTGTTGTCAAATATTTTACCTTTGTAGTAGCTATTAAGTGCTATTATGTTGGAAATATGGTAACACTAGTATCTCCCTAAGAAGAGGCTAAATTGTCACCTCAATTAGTAGAGGTTAAATACTGCTTTGACTCCTCCAGGAATTAGAAGGAAGTCTATTAGTGTGTCCATTGGTCGGACTGGCTATGCCATAAAGATTCCGTGGTAGATATCATGCCACTCTATTATTCATTGGTTTGTTGGAAAGGATTAGTCCCATCCCTTGGACATGGAGATACTTCACATGTCAACTTGAAAAATAAAGGATTAATAAAGTTGGTTTGTTGAGAAAAGAAAGATGAAGGAACCATTCCCTTGGCTATACTTTTGAATCTTTAAACAAAGAAAGATTTCTAATATTTGAGAGGGAATTTTCAACCTTATATTTTAGGAGAAATCTTGTTTTGGAGGGAAATCAATTGTTGTGCAATTTATATATTTTAAAGAGGTTATTGGAGTGTTTGGCCATATCTTGGCACACAGGGTCCAATTTTGATTCTTTCAATGGCATTGTGGAGTCAATTCAATGATATTTAAAATGATTGGTTGCTCTTCTATGTCATCTTTTACTATGGATGATATTTATGAAGAAAAAATACCGATGATATCAAAAAACAACAAAGTATTACTTATTAAGAAACACCTTGAAGAAGGAGAATTTCTCCAAAAAATATGTGAGAAGAAAGTTGCTTCTTTGTAGGAAACCATTACCAAGATTAATTAACACATTTCTCAACTTTGCAATGAAATTTTTTCTCTAAAGTAAAATAATGTGAGTTAGCAGTATATTATTATTACCCAATTGACTCATATTAATTTACTATAAAGAAACTTTTGTAGGATATTATTACCCAATTGAAATATTATGAGACATGGCTTAAGGAGTAGGTTGATACAATGTAGGAGACTAATACTTGACCATAAGATGAGGTCATTTTTTTTAAGAATCTATTTTTGAGGCTTATGACAAGACTATTCCACACTACGATGATAATGCTTGCCTGTTTGATGAGTATTAGGATTTGAAGCCTAATTATGACCTCATCCTTCCCAACTTAGACAATAACAACAAATCCATATATGATCTATAACACCTCAATCAAGGGCCTTATCAAAGAAGTAATTTCATTGGAAGCTAAGAAATATCAATTCAGGAAAGGTATTTGATGCATATTTTGTAATTTTGAGAAAGATTCCAGTCTTATTGTTAGTATTTTGAAGAAATATAAAGAGAAAGTTTCTAATTCGACTATGCATATTAATGAGATGGAATGAAATTTAGATCTTGTATATCAATAATTTATGAATGAATTATGGGAGAAGGAAAATATACTTGACACCTTGCAAAATTATATGTAGTATTTGCTTGATGTCATGTCCTCTCATGTATTATTGGCTACTCACGAGAAGTTTTATTCTTAGTTTGAGAAGCATACTAAAGGGTTTGGTTCCAAAATACTTTTTCATATGGGACATATAGGTGGTGGACTTAGTAAATATGAGCAGGGAATTGTTACTCTTATTGAGCTTGAGATGAGACCAAAATGAGCCATATGCATATTAGGAGAATTCACATCCATATGAAATCCATACTTCTACTATTGATATGTAAGGATCATATCTTGCACCATATTTTTGCTTGTCCGTTGTTGATTCCAAATCATGAGATTGAAAGTTCACATGATTCTTCTACTACTGATTTTTAAGAACAAAATCCCACACCTTCTATTGAGTCAAAACAAGATGCTTCACCATAAACATGTTATCCATATTGGCACCATAATCATTGTAATTGAATCAATTCATCTAGGTATCAAATTTCCCTTTTTTATGCTAGTAGAACTTTATATATATATTTAGATAAGAGGAGTAAGAAAATCCTGGATCAATATAAACTGCTAGGGTGTGTTATGGTTGTATTTGTGATTAATCATGGCAACATATGGTCACTTTCTTGAGGACTTAATATTGATGCATTCCATCAATTGTAAAGTCATAAAATCCTATTTCTCCATTTGATTGGTTGATCACAACAACATTCTCCATTGGGTAGTTTTTGGATGAAAGTGTTTGTTTGTTACTTCTTTGGAATATTTCATAGGTTTGATGGGGAGACAAGCTTGTTTCACACGACATCTAATGTAAATACCATTTTGATGCATGTTGTGTTTGGATTACTAGTGAGTTCTTTGACCATCATAAATGTATGGTCAGTGATCCAGGAGGATCCAAAATGCTCACAGAGGTCTAAGAAGATTTGAAATGCTCACAGAGGTCCAGAAGGATTCATAAATGCTCAAAATTTGACCATATCAAATGATCTCGAAAACTACATCAATGCATAGAGCTCAACGATAACTTTCCAACGACGCAAAAATCACCTCAAACGGAGTTTGTATGCAAAAGATATGATTGGTCAAAGTTAAGGTCAAACGAGGTAAAAAGTCAAAAGTCAAAGGTGACACGTGTCACCAATGAAAGGGTGACATATGGAATGATCGTACATCCGTACGGTACTAACATGGCAGCATCACAAGACTCCATGTGGCACACCGTACATCTGAATAAGCAGGTGACTGGGTAATCTGTATGGCACATGTGGACTAATTGTATGTTGACACATGGCAATGATAGACCAATGAGAGGCTGCCATGGGGTAGCCTCCCATTGGCCATTTATGGATAGGGTTGTTTAAAATTTTAGTTGGATCCCGGAGGATCGAACTCGAGTCTCCCACCAAACAACCTAACAACCTCACCAATATACCATGCGTTTGTTTCTTAACCATACATGCGACGACTTACTTTTAAGTTTGTTGAAGTGTTTAAATGGGAAGAAAAAGGGCCGAGGGATAAGCCCTTGACCCATGGTTTTATTTAAATAAAATGTAACCATAACCCATACCCCGTGGGGGCACTAAACCTATACACCAACCAACATACTATTTATATGGTATGGTTTATAACAAAACAACGCAACAACCAGTGGTCAGTGGGGCTCGAACCCCTGACCTATCATATAGTATGCCAATGTTTTAACCATTGTTCCATAGGCACTACACATAACAAGATGTCAAACAAATAATATTTAAGTTGATGCCATGGTCTAGCTTGGAGCTCGGATGGAGGTTAGGGCCTGCACCTTATTTAATGTGTGCGTGGACCGAGACAAGGACACACATTTGTAGAGTACGAATAGTCTCAAAGTTTGAGCCTAGGAGGTATCAATACTTGGGATTGCACCATAATGCGTTCCAAGAGGTTCTTTGATGAAAACATATGAAGTTTATAATCATTTTTCTTGGAATTTCACAAGGAATTCGATGGTGCACTCTGTTTTTGAGTTTGAGCAACGTGTAAAAATGTCATTGTAAAACACAAGCATTTGAGCATTAATAAGGAGGTATCTATTGGAAGAAGACCCGAAGACGTAGCCCAAATTGGGTGAAATCTGTTAACAAACTTGTGTATGTGATTTTGGTATTGTTATTATATTTCGCTCAATTATATTGCAAGTTGTTTATCATTAAAGTGAATTTGGATAGATAAGTAATTTCACATGTATTTTGCAATCAGTCAAACAATCATTATTATTTTGAAGATCAAGTAGATGCTTATATGTATTAAAGACTAATTAACATCTAAGGAATTTTTGGATCAAGTTGGTATTAGAGACAGGTTTTGACAAGTGGTTGCAAGTGAATGCTTACAAGGTCCAACTCCAAGCAAGGAGAAGGAAAGCTTGCAAGTTATAATACAAAGATTGGTTCGAGAAGCTTTAATCGAAGAAGAGAGATGACTTCGCTAAGAAAATTGGGTCCTTATGACTCTAAAGATGATTTCTTTGAGGCTTTTAATTTAATTAAAGCCATGGTAGAAGACATGTATGAGGGTCGAAAGAAGGTCAAGGAAGAAGATAAACCAGAGAAAGTTGAACCAGTTAAAGATGAAGGAGGAGGTGGACCTTCTGAACCACCCTCACCATATTCATTATCTGCAAGTGAACATTCTTCACATAAGAAGAAATCCACTAAGAAGACTTTTAATTCTCATAATTTTCCTTTATCAAAATTGGATGTTAAGTTCAAATTGCCAATATATGATGGAGAATTGAATGTCGAGAAGTTGGAAAATTGGATCAAGCAGATAGAGGTATATTGTAAGGTGCAAAGGATCGTGGAAGACACTACAAAGATACAATTAGCTACTGTTTGTCTGGGTGGTACAACCTTAATATGGTGGGAGAGTAAGACAAAAGTTGATCTTGTTCAACATGGAACAATAATTTCTTCTTGGGATGAATTTACTGTTGCAATTATAATTTTTTTTTATCCATTGGCTTATGTGCAAACAACAATTATGGAATGGAAACATCTCATACAAGGCAAGGGGTAAAATATCCATGTATATATGCAAGAATTTAAAAATAAAGTATTATCTTTAGGAATTCCAATATATGTTCGGGAAACTCTTCTAAAGTATATTGGTGGCATGCACTCATATCTTCGACACACTATTATGATGTTTAACCCTACTAGCATTGATGAATTATCAATACAAGCTACTCATTTGGAGGCTAGTAAGGGGAAGCATGTGATTGAAGATAAGAATCCACACAAGTTCAAAAAGAAACCGAAAGGAAAATTGAAGAGTAAGAAGTCAACTATTGTAAAGAAAGCTGAAGAAAGACCTACATGTTCCCACTGTAAGAGAAAAGGGCATGATGAATCACAATGTTGGAAGCTGCATCCATAATTACAACCAAAGAAGTTTCAGGATAAAGGGAAGTAGAAGACTGCTGCATCAGTTCGATAGGATCTGGGATCAGATTTAGGAGATGAATCTAAGATCATGGCAATAGGAAGCAAATTCATATCTAATACTATTTCTTCAGTTCAATCTACTAAATCGGAAAGTGTTATTGATCAAAAGAAGATAAGCGAGATTTTCCATGTGAGGGTTAGAGTCAAGCATACAAAGATAGATACTTTGTTTGACAGTGGATCTCAAGTTAACCTAATAACTGAAGCAATTGTCAAGAAGATGGGTTTGAAGACGACACCTCATAAAAAACCATATTCATTAGGTTCGATGTGTGAAGATGCTAAGTTGCAGGTAACATAGTAGTGTTAGATCATATTTGCAATTACAACCAAGTTCTTTGATGAGGTTGAGATATATGTTGTACTTCTTTACATTTGCGACATTGTCTTGGGTAGTCCATATCTATTTGACAACAAATCTGTTACTAGGGTCCTAACCCGCACATAGGTAGAACAATATATTCGGATGTAATAAAGGTCAATATTAATAAGGCCTTTCAATAAAATAGAATAAGGCGTATGTAAGAAGACCTAATAGAATCTTCCGCTTCTAGAAGGATATTCCTCTAGATGCTTCTTTTTAGTATAAATAGGAGTTGAGGGTATGAGAACCCTAGCTTGGATATTATTGTAATAGAGCTCTACTTAACTGGAGGTTGCCCCCTCAAAGAGGCCCATGAACATTGCTTTCAGATTCAAAGTGCTATTTCTGTTGTTATTCTTATATCATTTCAGTGCTATTGTGGTGAATGTTCTGGTTATATTGTTGTTATTCTGCCATTACTAGCATTTTATTTATGTTCTGCATAAATTTTATATCTGGTATATTACAAGTGGTATCAGATCACTTTCCTCGACAGAAAGTGTGGGTTAATTTTTTTTTTCCAGGGTAAAGACGTATTCCGACGTCTTTAAGCCACCGAGATCTGTCGCTATGCGCATAAACCCACGGTTGAGGGATTCATACATGCAGGAAATACAAGTGGTACTTAAGCGCACATCTATTGGCCACCCTTGTAACCCCTGTTGGTACCCCTTTGAGTGGTAGCACATCATACAACACCTGTGTACGGATCAACCTAGATTACCTGAAGCTCACTTTAGATAAATCGATCGGCTGCCTGACTACTATAGTGTCACCGAGAACAACACTCGGGAAGATACTCTCTAGTACCTGGGTAGTCGGGTAATACGGCTAAGGGTACGGTCTATCCTCCTTAGTTAGCGCCCTGAGATATTGGGCTGAGTACTACTCTTGGACCCCGCATGTATATCAGAGAGCTATAGCACAGGGAAAACCCTTGTTTGTAGAACCCTTGAATACCTAACCCTTGGGGACAGAAACATAAACAAATTAAAATAGACAAGATCTATTACCACGCAACTGTGTTCGGGTTGCCAAGTAAATACACATTTCTTTCTGGTTAAACATTTGGGCATTTCCTCTCTACAGTATTCTTCAGACTGGAGTAGTTTGGAATTTTTTTCACCATTATTTGAGACCTATTCCATTAGATTCATCTCTTCTCCCATATCACATTCATCCATATCATTTTTTGGCATAATTTTTTACCCTGGCCACCCCTTTTCAGTTTCCCCATCCTCATGGCCCATACTCGTAGCCAAGACTTGGAAGCTCGCTTCAACACCTTGCAATCTGGTCTCATTGAGACCCAACAAGAAGTGAAACAACTCAGTGCCAATGTTGCCGCCATCAATACAACCATGCAGTCCTCAATGGGGGAAATCAAACAAGACCTCACCACCCATCTTGAATCAGTCTTTTCGGCACTCTGCACCAAACTGCATATCCCTATAGATAACCCTTCCTCTTCCTCACCTCCACATACTGAAGGTGACCATTCCTCTCATTCCCATACCTTGCAGAACCACCACCTTCAACGTGACCTACACCTTCCGCGGGTGGATGTGACCAAATTTGATGGCTCAGACCCCACTGGTTGGGTAATCCAAATGGAACATTACTTATCTTTATACGGCATTACAGATGACTTGGCCAAAATCCGGTATGGTGTTCTCCATATACAAGAACGTTGGCAATGGTGGCAATGGAGAAAAACTTCTCTTCAAGGGTATATTGCTTGGACACACTTTGTGGCAGAGCTTTATGAACGCTTTGACACTGACACCAACCATTTGGGCCGTTTGACAAAGCTGAAACAATTAGGAACAATGGAATACTTTATAGCTGCC
>ML819926.1:0-37861 GCA_009831015.1 Picea engelmannii | reverse complement strand
GAAATTGAGAAAATGGTCCAGGAACTCCTTAATGCAGGCGTTATCCGCCCTAGTACGAGCCCCTACTCGTCTCCTGTGGTCATGGTCCTGAAGAAAGAAGGTTCTTGGCGAATGTGTCCTGACTTCCCTACCCTCAACAAACTTACCATCAAAGACAAATTCCCCATTCCTGTCATTGATGACCTCCTGGATGAATTGAGTGACACCCAATTCTTCACTAAACTAGATCTTCGTTCAGGCTACCACCAGATACATATGAAAGAGGCAGACATTCCCAAGACTGCCTTTAGAACTCACGAGGGCCATTATGAGTTTTTGGTCATGCCCTTTGGCTTGTGTAATGCCCCCTCCACCTTCCAAAGCCTCATGAATCATGTCTTCCATCCTTTTCTCCACTATTTTGTCTTAGTTTTCTTTGATGATATCCTCATCTATAGAAAAACCTGGACAAAACATCTTTCTCATGTGGATCGAGTTCTCCATCTACTCTCTCAACACCAACTTTTTCTGAAATAGTCTAAATGTGCTTTTGGTGCCTTAGAAGTAGAATACTTGGGTCATCTGGTTGGAAAAGATGGCGTCAGGGTGGATCCTAAAAATATTGAAAGTATGCAAGACTGGCCTCACCCAAATACTCTTAAGAGCTTGCATGGATTTCTAGTCTTAACATGGTATTATCGCAAGTTTGTTAAGAATTATGGGAAGATTGCAACACCTCTCACTGCTCTCCTAAATAAGAACTCTTTCACTTGGACTCCAGCCATTGCTCAACGTTTTCAAACCTTTAAGATGACCATGTGCACCACTCCAGTCCTCGCCCTTCCCAATTTCACAAAGACCTTTGTGTTGGAATGTGATGCCTCAGGGAAAGGAATTGGTGTTGTCCTTATGCAAGAGGGTCGACCTTTGGCCTTTACCATCAAGAAACTATCTGAAAGAAATCTGGGCAAATCCATCTATGAAAAGAAAATGTTGGCTATTCTGCATGCCGTGGATCTATGGCGTCCTTATCTATTGGGGCAACGTTTCCAAATTAAGACAAACCATCAAAGCCTCAAGTATTTTCTGGAACAATGCATTTCCTCCCCAGAAAAACAAAAATGGGTGACTAAACTCTTTGGATATGATTATGAGATCATTTATATGAAAGGAAAAGACAATGTGGTTGCAGATGCACTTTCTCGAAAATATGAAGATGAAGGATCCCTTTTTTCTCTTTCATTCATTGTACCAGATTGGCTCCAAGCCGTTCGCCAGGAATGGCTACAAGATCCCAAAAGTTTGCAGTTGATCCACCAGTTGCAGTCCAATGCTCCAGCTTCTCCAGGGTACTCTTGGCTCCATGAGGAACTTCGATACAAAGGCCGTATGTATTTAAGTAAACAATCAAAGATTAAATCCATGATACTTTATGAGCTTCATGCTACACCCACAACAGGGCATTCCAGGTTTACCAAAACCTATGACAGGGTCAAACGTTCCTTTTTTTGGGATGGTATGAAATAGGACATTCGTAATTTTGTAGCTTAATGTGATGTGTGTCAACGCAACAAGGGAGAAACTATCAAATCGTCGGGCACACTACAACCGCTCCCGATTCCACCTGCTATTTGGAAGGATATCTCTATGGATTTTATTACCAGCTTACCCAAATCGGGAAATAAATCCATCATCATGGTGGTTGTTGATCACCTTTCCAAGTATGCTCATTTCTACACCCTTCAACACCCATTTACAACATCCACGGTGGCTCAAATATTCATGGATCAGGTCTTCAATATTCATGGCATGCCACACTCTATTGTTTCTGATCGTGACCCAACTTTCACAAGCAATTTTTGGCAAGAACTGTTCAAGATACAAGGCACCGAATTGCATCTCATCACATCTTATCATCCCCAGACTGATGGCCAAACGAAAGTTGTCAACAAGTGTTTGGAAACATATTTGAGGTGTTTTGCCTCGGAAAAGCAAAATCAATGAGCTCAATGGTTACCCCTAGCTGAATGGTGGTACAACACTTCATGCCATACAACTACACACATGACTCCTTTTGAAGCGGTATATGGACATAATCCACCTTCAGTTCTCTCATACTTACCGGGTGCCTCGAAGATCCAAGCGGTTGACCTAACACTTACATCTCGAGAGGCTATTCTCCATAGCCTCAAAGAGAATTTGGTCATGGCACAGAATCGCATGAAGCAACAAGAAGATCAAGGTCGCTTTGAACGTCAATTTGCAGATGGGGATCATGTGTTTCTTCGACTGCAACCTTACAGGCAAACTTCCCTCAAGGCTGAGCATTGTTAGAAGCTAGCGCCCAAATTTTATGGTCCTTATATCGTGCTCAAGCATGTGGGACACGTCACCTATCAGTTAGCTTTGCCCAGCCATTCGAAGCTACATCCTGTTTTTCATGTTTCATGCTTAAAGAAGGTGATTGGAGCTAAGTGCCAAATTCAAACCAACCTTCCAGAGTTAGCTGAAGAAGGATCCATTTGGCTACAGCCAGAAGTAGTTTTGGACCAGCGTGAGCATCACCTACATTAGAGAACCATCAAGGAAGTGCTAGTCCAGTGGACAGATACATCTCCAACAGACGCCACTTGGGAACCAGCTACCATTCTGCAACAATTTCCTCATCTCAAGCCTTGAGGACAAGGCTATTTTTAAGGGGGAAGACATGTTAGGGTCATAAACTGCACATAGGTAGAACAATATATTCAGATGTAATAAAGGTCAATATTAATAAGGCCTTTCAATAAAATATAATAAGGCAGATGTAAGAAGACCTAATAGAAGCTTCCGCTTCTAGAAGGATATTCCTCTAGATGCTTCTTTTTAGTATAAATAGGAGTCGAGGGTATGAGAACCCTAGCCTTGATATTATTGTAATAGAGCTTTGCTCAATTGGAGGTTGCCCCCTCGAAGAGGCCCGTGAACATTGCTTTCAGATTCAAAGTGTTATTTCTGTTGTTATTCTTATATCATTTTAGTGCTATTGTGGTGAATGTTCTGGTTATATTGCTGTTATTCTGCCATTACTAGCATTTTATTTCTGTTGTGCATACATTTTATATCTGGTATATTACACAATCCATATTCTACCGCAAAGAGAATAAATATCACCTTTTCAAGGATGAGATTGAATTTATTTTTAGATCTCATCGTATAAAAAATAATGTTTCTTTGGTGAGCATAGGGAAAATGAAGAGACTCATGAATGTAGCCAAATATTCTGTTTTCATGGTAGTGAAAGTAAAAGAAGAAGAGATATCATATGCTTTATCAGGTTGTGATCGAGATCATAAACATAAGTTGGTCAAAATCATATCTAATTATGATGATTTATTTTAGGAACCTATGGGGTTTCCTCCTAAGAGGGAGGTTGAACATGAATCTATTTGTAACAAGATGCTCCTCTTCCTAACATTGGTATGTATAGATCATCAGTACTAGAGAATGCAGAGATAAAGACACAAGTTTAAGAGTTGCTTGATAAAGGAATCATAAGGCCAAGTTCCTCTCTGTGTGGATCTCCTATTGTGTTAGTTCCAAAGAAAGATGGTATGTGGAGGATGTATATTGACTTTCGAGCACTGAAAAAGATCACAGTAAAGAATATATATCCTCTTCCTAGGATTGATGATTTTTTGGATTAGTTAAAGAATGTTGTTTACTTCACTAAGATATGACTTGAGAAGTGGTTACAATCAGATCAGGATTGCAGAAAGTCATATATGGAAAACTACTTTGAAGACAAAGCAGAGCTTGTTTGAATGGTTAGTTATGCCATTTGGTTTATCTAATGCATCTGCACCATTTATGAGGGTAATGAATGATGTGTTCAAGCCTTACATAAATGATTTTTTCATCGTCTACTTAGATGATATTTTTATCTTCAGTTGAAGATGGGAATATCATATAATGCATGTCGAGACAGTGTTTGAACTCTTGAAGAAGGAGAAGTTGCATATTAAGTTGTCTAAATGTGAGCTTGGAAAAAATTCTTTGATACATTTGGGTTACATTGTAGGGAATGGTAAGCTAAAGAAAGATCTTGCAAAAGTAGAAGTTATTATGAAATGACCCAAGCCAACCACTGCCACAGAAGTTAGAAGCTTCTTAGGAGGAGTACAGTACTGGAGGAAATTCATTGATGATTTCTCTTTCATAGTAGCCCCTCTACATGCATTAACAAGTGTAAAACGGGTCTTTCAATGCGGAGGCAAGAAACAAAAATCCTTTGAGAAATTGAAGGAAAAGATAAGCACCGCACCAATTTTGGCTTTGCCAGATCTACAACAACCATTTGAGATTCAAACCACTACAAGTGGATATGCCATGGGAGTAGTCTTGATGCAATGAGGTAAACTTATATTTTATCATTTTGAGACTTTTACTCAAGCCGTGATTAACTATCCAACATATGGTAAGGAATTGTACGCGTTGGTACAATGTGTGAAGAAATTGAATCATTACTTAATGGGGAAGGAGACAATAATTCGTATAAATCATTAGCCATTACATTATTTGTAGTCACATACCAAGTTACAACAGTCACAACATTTCAGGTGGATGGGTTTCTTACAACAGTTTCATTTGGTAATCAAGTATAAGAAAGGTATTCATAACAAGGTTGCAAATATGTTGTCAAGACCAGTGATCAATGCATCTACAATACTTATGTATGATCCATTAGCTCATGAAAGTTATGTTCAACAATATGCAAGGGATGCTGATTTTAAATATGTGTATATGTCTTTGATTCATGACAATCAACAGTTAGATTATCATGTGCATGGCAATTTTTTTATATCATCTTAGAAAGCTTGTATACCCAAGGATGAAAGACTAAACGTGATTAGAGAAGCTCATACATCTCTCATTTCTGGTCATTTTGGGGTGGGTAAGACAATAGCATAGTTACATAGATATTGTTATTGGCCTCAAATGGATGAGACAATTTACAAGTATGTAAAAGGGTGTGTTATGTGTGCCACAAGTAAGCCTAACAACAAAAAGTTGGGATTATTTACACCACTTCCAATACCTTCTCAGCCATGGGAAAGTATTTCTATGGATTTTGTAGGAGATTTTCCGATGTCCAGGACATGTCATGATTATTTATACATCCCCATGGATAGATTTAGTAATATGTGTATTTTAATTCCATGCAAGAAACATGTCACAACTTAACATACAACACATATGTTCTTTGCTACTGTGTGAGTTCATTTTGGTATACGTACATCTATTATATCAGATTGAGGCTCTCACTTTTTGGGAAAGTTTTGGTCTCATTTATGGGAGCTAATGGACACTAAGTTAAAGAAGAGCACAACTTTTCATCCGTAGACAGAGGGACAAACAACGGTGGTAACCAAAACAATGGTACATTTACTTCGAGGATACTACAACAAACATCCTAAGCTATGGGATGAACACTTACCTTATGTACAACATGCCTATAATCATGCCATGCATTCCTATACTTAGAAAACTCCTTTTGAAGTATGTTTGGGGTACTTTCCTAAATCACCTATGGAGTTTGCTTTTGGAGAAGCAAGTAAAGGGAATAGAAAAGATGATACAGATAAAGCTAAAAGGTTCATTCAGAGGATCCAATAGGTACATCAAGCAATATATGAACAATTGGAGAAGAGCCAAGCCAAATACAAGGCTAGGAATGATAGACATTGGGTGATCATCAGTTCCAAGTCGGTGATCAAGTATGGTTACATATCAACAAGGATAGAATGAACGTTGAAGGTAAAAACTCAGGCCAATCCAATATGGTCCATTCAAAATCTTAGAGAATATTGGTAGTAATGCCTTTCATTTAGATCTACCATCCTACATGCAAATGTATTCAGTGGTAAATGTTGAGAATATGAAACTTTATGAGCCTCCTATGATTATGGATGAAGATGGAAGTATTCAGGATCCGACAGTTAATGATTTTTCTCAAGAATATTTAGACAGGCTACTAGAAGATGTTATTCTTTATAGAAGAATCAAGACTTCACAATGAGGTGATGTGGAATATCTTAGAGTTGGTCTTAAAGGAGTGAAACCAAGTAAATAAAAGTGGATTGAGATCGGGAAGGTGAGGGATCTTTACCCTCACTTAGTTGCTAAGTGATAAAAAAAATTGTTGGTCCAAAAGGCTTCCAATGGGGAGGAACGATCCAGGAAGATTCAAAACGCTCACAGAGGTCCAAGAAGATTCGAAATGCTCACAGAGGTCTAGAAGGATTCAACAATGCTAAAAAATTGACTGTCTCAAATTCTCTCTAAAACTACATCAATGCGTAGAGCTCGATGATAAATTTCCAACGGTGCAAAAATAACCTCAAACATAGTTCATATGAAAAATATGTGGCTGGTCAAAGTTCAGGTCAAACTAGGCAAAAAGTCAAATCAAAGGGTCAAAGGTGACACCTATCACCACTGAAAGGGTGACACCTAGCATGACCATACATCTGTATATTGTTGACATGGCAGCATCATAAGAAGCCACATGGCACACCTTATGTTTGACTAAGCAGGTGACTGAGAAATCCTTATGGAACATGTGGACTAATTGTATGTTGACACATGGAAATGATAGACCAATGAGAGGCTTCCATGTTGCAACCTCCCATTGGCCATTTATGGATTGGGTTGTTTAAAATTTTAGTTGGAGCCTAGAGGATCGAACCCAAGTCTCCCGCCAAACAACCTAATGACCTCATTAATATATCACGCGTTTGTTTCTTAACCATACATGCGATGACTTATATTTAAGTTTGTTGAAGTGTTTAAATGGGCAGAAAAAGGGTCGAGGGATAATCCCTCGACCCATGGTTTTATTCAAATACAATGTAACCATAATCCATACCCTGTGGGGGCATTAAAACTATAGGCCAACCAACATACTATTTATATGATATGGTTGATAAAAAAACAATGCAACAACCAATGGTCAGTGGGGCTAGAATCCCTGACCTACCCTATAGTATGCCAACATTTTAACCATTGTACCATAAGTGCAACACATTATGGGATGCCAAACAAATTGTATTTAAGTTGATGCTGCGGGTTAGCTTGGACCTTGGATGGAAGTTAGGGCCCACTCCCTATTTAATGGGCACGCAGACCGAGACAAGGACACACATTTGCTGAGTACAGATAGTCTTGAATTTCATGTTGAGGATATATCAAGACTTAGTGTTATAGCAAGATTTGCCTCACCCTATGAAATCTTGCACAGAGGGGATTATTCCATTTCCCTATGCAGAATTATCTTCCCTGTTGATAAAATCCAGAGACAAAAAATAATATTCTTCCACATATACGCATCTTTCACACTATACATCATGCATATAATTCCACTACAGACCGCATACATTGGGATTTATGCCAAAAAATGAAATTAAATGTCGGGTTTCCATGTCATGACAGGAGATCGCTGATCCTTGGCCTTCCATATACGAGAAACATTATGACTTGGCCCTTTAGTTTCATTTTGGAGGCTATAAAGAGGCCAATTCCAAGCTATGGAAAAGGAGAAAGAATTCAACTTTGAGAGCAAAGTTACTCTGGAGGAATTATTTACTTCATATTGAGTCTGTATCCCTTTATCCTTTAAGTCTGAACACAATTTTCAGCCCCCAATCTCTTCCCTTATTGATTGAGAACCTCATTGTTTCTCTCTTATGAACTTGCCTTTGGTGGATGATTGAAGTTGTGGAGGCCCAGCTGGAAGGAACTTAGTTTCTCAGTTCCGAACCTTGCCGACGCGAAAGTCTGTAATATTTTCACTTATGCTGATCATTTATTAATAGAAATACTCTTTTCCCATCCAATTAATATCTTGCAAATATATGAGTTATTATCCATGGGCGTATTTGTTATGTTTATTAATGGATTATGCTATCTAATGTGCTAACCTTTTATATTACCACCATATGCTTGTTTTGCTTGTTTGTTGAGAACTTGTCGTAGGTATATAGCTTTGGGTCGAAGTGCTCAACGATGGACTTCATAGAACATCTAGACGAGGTAGGCCTCTTTCTTATCTCACTTGAATATTGGTTTATATAGAATGTTATTGGGAAAGAGTTGATTTCTGCAGTCATTTTTGTCTGTTGTGGTTTACCCTAGCCATAGAGAGATTTTCCTCGTAATAGAATTGGCGACCATACTGGGGATTGCTCTTCTTTTTTAGGGTTTGGAGTACTTTTCTCCATAGATTGCTCTCGTTTCTATTGTGGTTCTTGTCGTATTATTTCTTGACAGTTTTTGGTCACTCTGGGTCTGAGTTCTTGGATTTTCTCCCTTGTCTGGCCTTGTTTTGAAGCATATACGCAGCTTTTTGCCTTGACAGTCGCATACATACGCATGTTGTCTCACTGCAAGATGCATATATACGCTCTGTTTTCCTGAAAAATCACGTATATCAGTTTTCCTTGCTTGTTTGTTGGGTCTGGTGGTTGTTGGGTGGGATTTGATGTTTGCTGAGTCTTCTTAGGTCTCCGTAGTGCATGTTAAGTGCTTGTGGGATGACATGAAACCCTTCTTTGGTTGAATTTATGGGCGAAGTCTTTCTCATCATATTTTCATTTTTTGTTGTCCTTGTACACTAGGCTGGGTGTTTTGCTGCTTGGTATCCTGCTTGAGTTGTCTTGTTTTATACACAATAGGGCTATATATCAAGTTACTCTTCAGTCCATGCATTTTCAGTTTTGTTATATTGAAAATACAAAAAAAATTAGGCATTTTGCATTGCTTGGTATTTTTGTCTTTTGAGTTTTTTTATTAGCTTAGTGCATACAGTGAAAGATTGCATTATTACTTCTGAATTGCACAGTTGAATTTGAAAATTGCATTGTTTTTTAGAAGCATACCATTCATTAAGAGTTAAAGTTAGGAATTTGCATTATTTTCATATTTACTTTTCTTGCAGAGTCATAACACCATGAGTTTCACTACCATACCTTTTTGAGTAATCATGGCCATTAAAATCAATGCTATAATTTAAAATTAATTAGTCACGATTTTACTTTCTAGGGTGCACAAACTAGCCTAGGATTTAGTGCCTTGGAATAGGATTTTGTGAGTAAAATTCTCCAAGGTAATTAAATCAACATATGTGTATGAGTCAGGGAGTGGAGAAATCCATTGTATAATTGGTAAGATCAGGAGGCTTCTCTCACACTAGAGTTAATCATGAGGTTGCACAGATTCGGTTGAATGGATATCCCCCCGATACCTTCCTAGCGTCAGAGCTATTTCTGGGGATCTATTCATATTTGGGGATCTTGCGAGTGCCTTTACCTTTGTGAGAGGCGTTGCTTTCAAGGTTTCAGGCTTTTCTACCGTGCCCATATGGTGGACCTAACTTACGACTACTCACTTGTGCATCGGTTATACAATATTTTATTAGTTTCTTGACTTAGGTATCTCATAGGTTACTTACAGGGGTTATTCTGCAGGTACCCTGGGTCTGATAAGGGTTGGACAACACACAAAATTTATGGAGGATTACCTCTCTGAGGGGATATGATCGACTGGTTGTTAAGCCCACGAGGGCCCTTATAAATGATTATGTTACCTCCGATCTTTAGCAGGGAGTCTCAAGCCCCTCTTAGGCGATACATACCTTCTTTAGGGAAGGAGGCCACTCAACCACTTTACCCCGATTGCATGCATTTTGGCCATTTGAATTTTGGTGTTCTCTTTTGATTACTAGTAGGCCTTAGGATATATTTTGTATATTTAGAGTCTTGAGTCATCGTGGAGTCATACCAACCTCCCCACCGGTCCTGTCACTTGTTTCAGTTACCACCGGATTTCGAGTCTTTGCCTTCTAAAAGACATAGATTTATTATATGTGGTACACACACATCCACTGTTTAGACTTGTGATTCTACAAGGATGAGTATTGAACCTAGTTTTCAGAACACTAGGAGCCCTTCGACTCCCACACCCACGATAGTTAATGACACCCCTTCGACTCATGCAACCTCAATGGTTGTAGTGCCGGAGGCACCTATCATTACTATGAATTTTCCTATAGTGAATTCATAAGCTACTGCCTCGAACCCCTTTGGGTCTCTTGGCCACTCACCGGGCTACAATGTTCAGTCCATCCCTATGGCTTCTAGTCCATTTTCTTATGGTATGTCCAACTTTACTTCGCAGTTTTCAAACTCCAACCTAGCTGTTGGCCCTAATGATAGCATTGGCCTCGGGGGTAGTACACCTCCCTACACTCCTTTTTCATTTGGTGGATCTCAATTCCCTCAAATGACTCCTAATGTGGGAGGCATTCCTGCTTTTAACCCTGGAACCAATCCTTCTACTTCTGGGTGGAATAATCAACCTGGCGGACAAGCTTCAACTCAAGTTCCATCCTACAACCCTACCTCCTCGGTGCAGATTTCAACCAATACATTTGGCATGACGAATCCGCCTCTATCCTCCAGATTCCCACATGGAGGAGGTTAATTTCATGCTTTGGGAACCCCCCAACTTGGATCTAACCTGACTGGGGGAAATTTCTATAACCCTCAACAAAACATTCCTACTAGAATGATGCCTAACCCACCTTTTATGAACCAACCCAGAGGAGGGCCTTATAATGCCAGACATGGACATGGTGCTTATCAGAACCCTGGATGGCCTACAGTTCCTCAAGCACAATATTTCCCAAGAGATTGAGGCCAGATGTTGCAACCTCGTCTCCCTTTTCTGGCCATGCTTAATCTTCCAGACTTGTCTAAGTTAATGAATGAACCCATGAGTATGATCCTACATGGCCCCCCATCCCCACCAAGCTTCCTTTGGACATCCTAAATTTCTAAGGTAAGAATGGAGAGGATCCTGGTGATCACGTCACTACCTTTTACCTTTGGTGCTCATCGAATTCCCTTGATGACAATTCTATTCGGTTGATGTTATTTCAACGCACCCTCATCAGAGTTGCTGCGAAATGGTATATTGAGATACATAGGGGGGCATATGAGAATTTTAGTCAATTGGTGATGGTATTTCTTAACCACTTCCATTTGCCCATTCGTTACGATGTTGGCTTAGAATTGTTGTCAAGTTTACGCCAGGACACTGCCACTCATATCTCGGACAATATCCAGGAGTGGTGTAGATGGAAGAGGTTGATTAAGACCCCTATACCCTCGACCTTTCTTTTATAATGGTTCCTTAGGTCTTTTCACGCTCCTATCTTGAAGGACGTTGCTACTTCCGGGGTCACCATTGAGGAAGAGACGATCTTTAGATCCCAACAGTTAGATCTGAAATATTTGTCTCTTAACTTGTCTACAGGAGGACCATCTTCGTCTGTGTCTTCCAACCCCACTCAATCGACAGATGTACATTCTATGCAATCACCAACCAACGCAAATGGTAACCAACAACCAGGAGGGAATAAGAAGAAAGGACGCAATACTCGTAAGGGTGGGAAAAATGGTAATAAAACCAAGGGCAATGGAAATAATGAGAAGATGAGTGATAATGTTGGAGAGGGAAAACAAGAAAGAGGTAAGGTGAAGTTTCCCTGTAAGCTTTGCACAAACGATCACCTTACCCATTTGTGCCCCAAACTTGTAGAAGTTGTGAGGCTATTATCTCAATCACCTGCCATGCTGATGAATCCATTCCCACATAATCAACACTTAGAGTCGAGCTCCTCAAACGCCTAAAATGTGACTGGTGGGGGTCAAAACCTACCATCAAAAGATGACGACCATTTATGTATCAATATGGTCGATGCGAAAGTTATTGTATCCTCTTGATCTCGAGACTATAGCTCTTCACAAGATATTCCTGGTCCCTCCTCTGAAGATGACTTTATAGATTGAGAAACCAGAGCCACGGCCTCGTATTTCGAAAGGAGTACTCAAGCACTCTACCCACAACCCAAATTCTAGAGTTGCCTAAAACTACTCTATTGTTGAGGATCTGGGTCAAACCCCTTGTGCGATGTCATCTTTGGAGGTACTCCAGACATGTCCTTCACGGAGGAATGCCTTACTCTCTACTTTAGGAGCTCTAGAACCCAGTGGCTCAAAAGTTATCAAGTTTGACATCACAGATGTGAAGCCTCACTTTCCTTACCATGTGGATTTCCAAATCGACGTGGAGTACTCAAAGTATACCATCAAACATGCGGTTGTTGATGAAGGCGCTGCTACATGTGTGATGTCCCATATCTATTGGAAAGTTCTTAGTTGTCCGACTCTTTCCAAGTCATTGAACATGTTGACTGATTTTGACAGTCATTTCTTCCACCCTCATGGTATTCTCCCTGCCTTTCCGGTCCAATTAGGTGGGAAGATGGTAGAGGTAGTTGATGTGCCTCTTGATTATAACTTGTTACTAGGATGCAATTGGACCTATGCTATGGTCATCGTCGTATCACCCGTCTTCCTTACTCTTTGTTTTCCTCATGAAGGGAAGATCGTGACGATCGACCAATTATCCTTTACGTACTCTAGTCCTAATGCATCTTTTGGATCATCGATCATTGTGATCGACAATTCTCAGCTGACAACTAAGAATATTGGTGTCGAAATGTATTCTTCCCTTATGGGTACTTTCAAATTCACGACACCGATTCACCACATTTACGCCATGTCTAGTAGGCCCACCTCGACTGGGAGGTCCATTCCTTTCTGCACTTCCTATTTTAGTGATTTGTGGACCCTAGCTTCCTCGACTTCATCTTGTAAAGTTCAGTTGCATGCTGGAATGGCCATGCCACTATCAACAACAAAGGTTGCGTATTAAGTTGTTCTTGACTCTTCCATCGATCCTGATCTTTTTCCCTCGCCGATGGATGAGAAGGATCCCTTTCTTAGGCCTGTGTGGGCCACTTTGTTGTCTTGTTTACATGATTTCCTCGATGGGATTTTGCCTTCAAACGAAGCTATCATCAAAGCCATGAATGGTTTCGACAAACCTTGGGATGAATTGCATCATCGCTCTTACTTTCTTCGAGATCTTGAAAGAATTGAACAAGACAACTTTCGATCTACTTTGAGTGAGATAGTTGGTCACTCCGTGGTTCCACTTGATATGCACGACATTTATTCCAAAGAAAACATGGCAAGTATATATTCTACTGTCACGATCGACATCTCTCGTACCCTTGGCAAGGTTGAAAATGTAAATATCGGTGCAGATTGTTCGCCAGAAGAAATCCTGATCTACACCGAACTCTTAAATTTTTTTTTGAGATGTATTTTCTTGGTCATATGAAGAGATGCCAAGGATCGACCCTCGTATTGTCGAACATGAGATTATAACTTATCTGGATGTTAAGCTTGTTCGGAAATATCTTAGATCTGTCAACCCTCGAAAGGCCCCTGCTATTAAAGCAGAGGTGGAGAAGCTACTTAATGCTGGCTTCATCTACCCAGTTCCCTTGACTGAATGGGTATCCAACCCCGTTCCCGTGGTTAAGAAGCAAGGAACCATCCGTGTATGTATAGACTTTCATGACCTAAACAAGGTCTGTCCTAAAGACAACTTCCCAACACCTTTCATCGATCAGATTCTTGACGAGTGTGTGGGAAGCGAAGTGTTTTCTTTTATGGAAGGATTTTCAGGGTATAATCAAATACAAATCAAACTTGAGGATCAACATAAGACGACATTTATTTGTCCTTGGGGTACTTTTTCATATCGGAAAATTCTTTTCAGCCTTAAAAACGCCGTAGCAACCTTTCAATGCGCCATGACTTTCACTTTTCATGATCTCAAGCACATAGTCGAAGCTTACCTCGATGATATTACTGCTCACTCTCGCGAGAGAGTGGATCATTTTATTCACCTTCGGCTCATATTTGAAATATGTCGTTAGTATAGAATCCTTTTGAACCCTCACAAGTACATCTTTTGCGTTAAGTCTAGTCGTCTTTTGGGTTTTTTAGTTTCTTAGATAGGGATCATGGTATATCCACTAAAGGTTGAGCAAATACTTCGATTGCCTCCCCCATGCATGATTATACAACTTCAAGGTTTACAGGGGAAAGATAACTTTCTTCGTCGATTTATAGTGAATTATGCTAATATCACTAATGGTTTCATGTGTCTCTTGAAGAAGGACACCCATTTTATCTGGGATGAGCAAGCCCAGGAGTCCTTCGATGCTTTGAAGAAGGCCTTGGTATCAACACCTCTGCTAAAGCCTCCTAACTACAATAGAGATTACTTACTTTATATCGTTGTGTCTGAGGATATGATTGGTATGGTTCTGGTTCAGGAAGATGATGAGCTCCACGAGCACGTTGTCTACTATCTTAGTCAAACTTTAGTCGGTCCCCAACTTAACTACTCTCACGTCGAAAAGTTAGCTTTGGATACCGTTCACGCAGTCCAACGTTTGCATCACTATATATTACTTTGCAAGACTACGGTGATTGCCGATGTCAATCCATTTCAGTACGTCCTTACCAGATTTATCATAGGGGTAAAATATAATAAATGGATTGACATTTTATAGGAGTTTGATCTCGATTTTGCTTCCACGAAATCCAAGAAATCCCTTGTCTTCGCGGAGTTAATGTCCGATTTCCCACGATTAGATGAAGACATTATCCATGTTGATTCATTTGCAGATGCACACATTTTTCTTGTCTTATCATGTGACCCCTAGTATGGAGACATTGTTCTCTATCTTCAAACCTTGAAGTTCCCTCAGCATCTCTCATGAGATGACCGACGACGTGTAAGATACCAAGCTAAGAAATATATTATCATCGGTGACACTTTGTATTGCTGAGGAATAGCCAATATATTATGCCATTTCTTAACTCATGGAGAGGCCGAGTCTGTCCTGAACGATTTCCACAGTGGGGCTTGTGGTGGTCATCGATCCGGGCTTGCGACACCCTAGAAAATTTTGCGAGCTGGTTATTTCTGGCCTACTATCTTTAAAGATTGTATTGAAGTAGTTAATAAGTGTCACCCTGCCAGGTGTTCACTCAAAAAATGTGCTTGCATCCAACCCGTCTTCTTCTAGTCATTACCATCGGTCCCTTCACCAAGTGGGGGGTGGACTTCGTGGATTGCAACCCAACCTCGGCTAGGGGGCATCAACACATTATCGTGGCCGTCGACTACTTTACCAAGTGGGTCGAGGCCATGCCTAGAGTTAAATCTGATGGGAAAACTGCAACCTTCTTCGTATTCAATAAGATTATCGCCTGGTTCGGTATCCCGAGTGAGATTGTCACTGATCATGGCAGTCATTTTTAGAACAAAATGATGGAAGAATTAACATCTAAGCTGGGGTTTAGAGATGGTCATTCTTCTCCTTATTACCCCCAGTAAAATGGACAAGTAGAGGCCATCAACAAGTCTCTCAAGACCATTTTGCAAAAAACTCTCAATGAGAGCAAGTCCAACAGGCAAATCATGCTATATCCTACACTCTGGGCATACCGAACCTCGGTCAAGACTGCCAATGATTTTTCCCCTTTTAAGTTAGTGCACAACGTGGAGTCGATTTTACCTATTGAATACGAAATCCCTTCTCTTAAGTTGGTAGTCACGCTCCTACCTGACACTTCCGATCTCGAGCGATGCCTTCTGCACCTAGAGAGTCTCGATGAGCATCATCGAGACACCTATACGACTATCGAGGCAAACAAAAGATGTGTTAAGGTCCAGTATGATAAGTCTGTCTATCCTTGGTTGTATGCTGAGGGTGACTTGGTCCTCTTGTATGATCAAGCTAAAGAACCACCGGGGGCAAGAAAATTTAAACCTATGTGGCATGGTCCTTACATCTTGCGACGTGTTCTAGAAAAAGGAGCCTATGAGTTAGAAGATTATGAAGGGAATAGGTTGGCCGACACCAGAAATGGGCTCTACTTAAAAATATATTACACTTGAGCCCTAGGCTTGGGAAGAATTCTCTGTATACTAATGTAATTTAGTGTATATATCTTTTTCCTTTATTTTCGTCTTTGGGTTTCTTATCGAGTTTTCACTTGGTTGACAGATGCCAACGAAGTCTTTGGTCTATATAGGATTCACAGATGGAGCCAATCGTCATACATGGAACTTGGTTTCCGCCACTTGGGTGGTTTACTCACCCAAGAGTCTACTGGTGTCTTCAAGTGGCGTATGCCTAGGGCCATCCACAAATAATGTGGCCGAATATAGCGCCGTTATAGAACTTTTGTGCGATGCTATCTCACATGGTATTCTCTCTTTAGAGGTTTGCCTGGACTCCTAGTTAGTAGTACATCAGTTGAACGACAGTTACCATGTGCATGATCCTACTCTGCTCCGACGATTCCTACGGGTATGTCTTTTAGAACGACATTTTGATTTTATTACGTATTATCATATTCCTAAGAGTTCTAATCATGTATCCGATGCTTATGCTAATTTTTTTTTAGACTGGCATTTGTCACATATTTAAAATCAAATAAAACCATCTCATCAATTTACACATTGTAAAATATAAGTAAAACCGAAGATCCCTTTTATATATTTCAAAAAATATGGTGTTTATAGTACAAAATTGGGGCTAATACCCTCAATACACATATACAACTGGTACTACAATATCCCACAAAATATACGCTTGTGGCGCCGGATGTGTGTCATGATAGAAAACCGCGACATTTGCGAGACGTCGAAAGAGTCGTACCCATGCCCTGGGTACACCAACCACCTGTCGCTGCATGGCTTCAGGCAGATACTCTACCTGAACCATGGGAATCTCGTGAGTCAAATGCGACAGGTTGCCCTGCACATTTTGTAGAACCCTCTCAGCTTCTCCTCCCACCACCTCGTCTCCTCGGTTCCTCAGTCAATGTCGAGGGAAGCCTTCTGGCTATTGTGGACCCACGTCTGCATTACACAAGTGTCTAATTAATACTTAAGCACCATCCAAAATATTTTTTCCATGATATGAAAATACAAAAAAAAATGAAATATGTAAAAACTTTTGACATACCTATGTCACCGTAGGCGAACCCTGGTGGAAGTGGCATGCTCAGATCTCCTCGGAAGTTTATCCCTGCATAGAGATAGTCATCTAGAGAAATGAACTGTTGTTTCCACTATTAGAAGAAATCCTCGTTGTAGGGTGTCAGTACCCTACCTCCCTGCTGCTGCCTCATCACCTTGGTCCACTGTGCCATGGCTGGATCGTGATGTCCTTTAGGAAGAATCTCGACTCTAGGTCCTAGACTTGGAAACCACTCGAAAAAGAAATTGCATAGGATAGAGGCAAACCCAAAGTTTCTCTTACTCCCCTATTTGTACTCTATCAACTGGCTCTTCATATTTTCTAGTAGTGAGGTACACCAATCATATACTGTGGGTCTCGTACACTGCACTGCATAGAACATGAGCGACCTAGATGCTTGGTGCAATGAGGTTGAACCTGTGATCCCGGTCAATACAAGGACAATAATATTCAAGCTGAGATTGTTTATTGCCTGGATAGGGACTTGACTCCCTACCTTAGGAGTCCCTACTACACAATGAGCGTCGATGTACTCCTCTATTTTCATCCCACTCCCCGCTCCCCGTGATTTGAGGTTTACAACCTCTCCCCGATGTGATAGATCAGTCAAAAATTAAATGTCCTCTACTTCAATTCTCAATGCTTGCCCATCTAGATTGAAGCTTTCACTCTCAGGCTCCCAGTAACCCACAAGCATATTGAGCAACCTCACATGGGCTTTCATTCATTTGAGCACCCAAAATTTATACAAACCACATCACTTTAAGGCCATTTGGTCCCTCGAATCTCGATCTACAATAGCATCGACCTCTTCGTGCTCTCTTTCTCTCTATTCAAGAACCATCCTGCCAAGGACAAATCCAACATTGAGTTAGAACCCTTAAAAATTATTGTTTTCTTTCTTGTACGTGGTCTACCTTAATTACAATCACGTGTAGGGATTTATATATGCTCCCTGTAGTTTACACATGAGTGTATACCTGGTCGTATACACGACCTGATTGCAACCAGCTTGCGTACACTGAAATTCACATTTTGCGCCCTCAACAACTAAAAATTTGGAACCTAATTCAAAAATTTAATCCACTGAAATTGAAGAGGAGGAGAATTTGATTTACCTGATCTAGACGGTTGCATATTTCATTTCCTGATGCTCCCGCAATCGTCGTTTGAATCTCAGAGGTATTTTGGTCCAATTTTCACTAGTTGGGTTAAAAATAAAATGTTATAGTAATTTTTTATTTTGTTACTATTTATAAACTATTTTTATCCAGTTTCTATAGTTTTAAGCCATTTTTTCACCTAATGGACTAATACAAAGGTGGATTGAGTGGGTTTTTGCAGTTTTAACCCAGGATTCTTGTAGATTTCAACGTTATTTTGACCGTTCGTGACTACAGGCAGGTATTTTCATTACCCAACATATAGGATAGGTAATCACTCTGTCATGCATTTTTCGAATCATCCTATAACTGTCACTCTTTATGCCTTAGGTACGAACCCATTTGTTTTGACACTCGACCTTCCATCTGCTATAAGTCGTGTCGTTATCAAGTGGTAGAGACTTACCAAACATGGGTTCCCTAGCTATATTCCCTACTGCATTTGGTGCCCATACATAATTTTTCCATAGAACTAGGAGTCCCTCATAGCTCATACATGAATTTATACTGAGTCTCATTTCTCATTCAAAAACATGCGGCCTTATAACTCGAGGAATCCCACACGAGTTTAATTTAAGCTCTTTTCCAACTCATCTTTAAAAAGCGAAAAGATTGTCGAGTGATTTGTCCCTTTCATACTTGTTCAATTGGACTTGAAAGGTCGTGAGTCTTAGTTAATCTCTTTTCTGACTCATTATCAAAAGTGAAAATATTGTTGAGTGAACTTGTCTTTTTCACACTCATAAATTGGTTTTGAAAAGACATCTATTTGGCACAAGTTTATCCCTTTTTCACACCAAGTAGATTAAGAGACATAAAAAAGGACATTTTTTTGGTGTTAAGTTGTGATTGCATCTCATGCCCTTGCTTGTAGTATTGAACCTATAGCTGGTTTTCACTTTGCATTATAAACTGTTTGCCTCAACAGTTTTGCATCCTCAACCAAGTAGAGCCTTGTTTATATCCTTCGCAATTTGACACCCTATACCTAGGAGGGAACATTCCCCCAAGTGTCCATCTTCTACATGCATTTCCCTGCATTGAGCATAGGTATGTTCCACTACTGGAACTAGTTTTTCTTACTTGTGACACTCGTTTCCTCCTTTGTATCATAACATTTATTTGTCTATGAGAAAACAAAAAAATACGGGCGAGAAGGGAGTATTATCTTATGTTGGCAGCAGTCGTGTCGCCTTTGAACATAGCACAAAGTTATTGAGTCGATTCATCATCATAATTTTGGAATTAGCATGGCCTTAGGAAGCTGAGCTCGTTATAGAGTCTTCTCTACTGACTGGTTACTCTTCCAGTCCCTATAGAGAATTTCATTGGTGCCTCCTGCATCTTATGGTTTCATCATTGGGTCTGTGATGCCGGAGTCCTCCGTATGTCTCATGCTTTTGTTCAAAGGAAGTCTATCAACCTGTGTCATCCACTCCTCAGAAATCTTGACTTTGCATGTCAGCCATACCCTTAGTTTGTCTCATAATCACATGATACAATAGTCATATCATTCACCCTGGCCCTACTTTCATCATTGGTAGGTAACCTTGAACCCAACAGTCGACACTTCATCATTGGTCATTGATTAGGTAGTTTCCCTTGTGTTCGATGGCAAGACATCTATTCACAAATTGGGATTCGTTCAGTGTCTTGGATGCAATTAGCCGTATTGGTGCTTTCCTCACATTTGTCAATAATTTTCATCATTGGCTACTATTCAGAGGGTCTTTTTCATGTATCGCTTGCACTTGGCGCATGCGAAAGACGCACATGGTCGTTGGTTCGTGAAATTGTTCTTCATTCGATTTCCACCAAATCATGAAGCTCCTGCTTTGTTCCTGCTAACTGATGAGATATGCCTTAATGCTCTCCTTTCAGCAGGTCTCTTTCCATCGACTTCAACCCATTTATTCTGGAAATGGGACCTAGAGTATTATGAGTACCTTGAGGCTTGCAGTCATCAGTGTCAGGCTCTCTTGCCATCGACAATTGGGAATACATTAATGTCTCCTGATCAATGGATTTTTCAGGTGTTCGACACTGACTCCTTTATTCACACTTGTAAGAATGTACTCGGTGCCTTGATACCTACTTTCATCATCGGTAGGTTTTCTCGCGTTTATTAACAATATACATCAATGACCAATAATAAAACGATGTCTCATTGTGTTAGACCTCAACTCCTTTATTCACATGATGTAGACTTGCACCCTTGGTGGATTGTGTAGAAGACTTGAAGACATCACTATGTGGCCACAACCTTCTTGAGTTGTTGCTTATTTTTCATTGGACTAGTACCTATATGACTTCAATGATCATGGGATATCAGATTGTACTCCATGGTATACAAATATCTTCAGATTGGTTTTGAGACTGGTTCTACTGAGCCTTGTTCATGACTATGAAAACTATTGGCATGTAACCGCATTTGTATTTGCCTATTCATGGCCACAGACACTTGTTTGGTATATTTGTCACATGGATCTACAATGTAATTTTATTGGCAGCCATGTATGCAAAGTCAATGCAGAATGTAATGAGCAACGAGTTTGTCCAGCTGGTCCCCTACCACTCCACTTCTAGGTTATTTATAATGTATTTCAGCCATCGCAGATACTCCTCTGACCTCACAAATTAGGGGGCATCTGTTATAGCAAGATTTGCCTCACCCTATGCAATTTTGCATAGAGGGCCTTATTCCATTTCCCTATGCAGACTTATCTTCCCCGTTGATAAAATCTAGGGACAAAAATTAATATTTTTCCACATATACACATATTACACACTATACAAGATGCATATATGTAGGCGACTCCACTACAATCCGCATACATCAGGATTTGTGCCAGAAAATGAAATTAAATGTCGGGTTTCCATGCCACGGCAAGAGATCTTTGATCCTTGGCCTTCCATATACTGGAAATGTTCTGACTTGACCCTTCAGTTCTATTTTTAAGGCTATAAATAGGCCATTTTCGAGCTATGGAAAAGGAGAAAGAATTCAAATTTGAGATCAAAGTTACTCTAGAGGAATTATTTACTTCATATTGAGTCTGCATCCCTTTGTCCTTTAAGTCTGAACACAGTGTTCAACCCCCAAGCTCTTCCCTTATTGATTGAGAACCTCATTGTTTCTCTCTTATGAGCTTGCCTTTGGTGGAGGATTGAAGTGGTGGAGGCCCAACTGGAAGGAACTTAGTTTCTTGGTTCCGAACAATGCCGACGTGAAAGTCTATAATATTTAAACTTCTGTTGATCATTTATTAATAGAAATACTCTTTTCCCGTACAATTAATATCTTGCAAATATATGAGTTATTATCCATGGGCATATTTGTTATGTTTATTAATGGATTATGTTATTTAATGTGCTAACCTTTTATATTACCACCATATGGTTGTTTTGCTTGTTTGTTGAGAACTTGTCGCAGGTATATAGCTTTGGGTCAGAGTGCTCAACAATGGAATTCATCGAACATATGGATGAGGTAGGCCTCTTTCTTATCTCACTTGCATATTGGTTTATATAGCATGTTATTGGGAAAGAGTTGATTTCTGTAGTCATTTCTGTTTGTTATAGTTTACCCTAGCCATAGAGAGATTTTCCTCGTAACACTTAGGATTTCACCATAATGCATGCCAAGAGGTTCTATGACAAAAACATATGAAGTTTATACTCATTTTTTTCGAAATTTCTCAAGGAATTCGATGGTGCACTCTATTTCTGAGTTTGAGCAATGTGTAAAATGTTCATTGTAAAACACAAGCATTTGAGCATTAATAAAGAGGTCTCTATTGGAAGCAGACCCAGAGACGTAGCCCAAATTGGGTGAACTCCATTAACAAACTTGTGTATGTGATTTTGGTATTGTTGTTCTATTTCACTCAATAATATTGCAAGTTGTTTATCATTACAGTGAATTTGGATAGATAATTAATTTCACATGTCTTTTGCAATCGGTCAAATGGTCATTATTATTTTGAAGATCAAGTAGATGCTTATATGTATTAAAGAATAATTAACATATAAATCTTTTTCGGACCAGTTAGGTTCTTGGTTGGAGCATTCTTATTGATCTTCACCACCTAGTTGTAGCTTCCTTAAATCACTCTAAGATTCAACATGCTTATTTTCCACCAACGATGTTATTTTTTGGAAACTATACTTTGATAGCATGGATGGATTGTTCAGTTCCCATTGTGATCATTTGTGCACATGATCTTGTTACTTCATTGTCTTTTGAAGAGGATTGCATGAAGGTATTTGGGAGGCCTTAGTTTTCAGTAAAGAGTCTCTATTGTTAGCATGGTGTCTCCTCATCATGGTAAGGTCGTGGTTTTCAACATTTGTCATTTATTATATCCAAATCCAAGTCAAAGTTAAGGAGGGATGTTGGGATGTAATTTTTACTTTGTCCCTTTGAGTTGCATTTAAAGTGGGATATTAGAGGACGTGTAAACTTGACTTATTGGTATCTAGGTAGGATTTTTGGTCCCACATTGACGGTTACTTATGTGGGATTTGAGGTTTCACATTTATGGGTTTGAGTACAACTAATTCAACCCCACTCCTATATATATTCAAGGTTTAACCTCATTTGTAATAACTACACATCACTTGAAGATAATTAAGATTATTATTGAGAGTGAATTTTTCTTGGTTTCTCCACTATGCTATCTTTAATTCTTGGTTTGATCATATGTTTTAAAATATCTTATTATATGTGTTGGTTATTAGGTTATGGCAATGCCTGATACCATATTAGGATGAGTTGCACCAAGCTTAATGTTATTTATCTTACTCTTCTTAACCTACTAGACCTATTTTACTTCCATTTGCACTTTTTGTTTCAAAACTAGATAGATGTGATTTGATTTTTTTTAGCTAAATCAACTTCCACATAAACTCTCAGGATTGCATTAAAAGAGTTATACCTTACATGAGGAATATAAATAATATGAAATCTCCAAGCAAACAAATCAATGAAGGGAAAAAAAAATCAAGAAAGACCATCAAGAATTAAACACACAATGAATGTGTAGCCCAATTAATATCTTTAGGATTGAAATTTATCATGTAGGTATAGCAATGCATTAGTGAACCAATGATATTACAAGTTTCATATTGTTATATATATTTAGGTGCAATATATGAGTTAAATAAGAAGCACACATATCTCAAATCCAATCCCTAGTACAAACTTAGCGAAATTCCATAGATCTCCCAAATCCAAATACATCATTTATTAAATTCTTCTGCATCAAGCATTTATGGAGAGAACAAACTTAGCGAAATTCCATAGATCTCCCAAATCCAAATACATCATTTATTAAATTCTTCTGCATCAAGCATTTATGGAGAGAATAGAGAATGATGTATTTGGATTTTTCCCAATTTTCGCCTTTCTTTACATGCATTCCTACCCATAAATAGGCTAAACCTTTTTCCTTTTTTCCAATCAATATGCTTCTATGGAATCTAGAAGTTCCATTTTCAATCCTCAACATTGTTGTTGATTATGTAACTCATTTTTGTGATGTGCATAAGTTTGTGGCCATGAGTGACTCTTATTAGTGGATGAGTCAACCCATTCTCTTTGGGTATAAGCCTCTACATCATATCATGACAATAGAACCTTTTGAAAAATGGGAGTTAGATTTTTTGGAAAAAAACAAATCAACATTATGAAAATATCATAAATCTTATATCAATATTGATTTATTATGTGACAAAATGGGTGGAGGTTAGAACATTGAGAGAGGCTGTCATGTCCCATATTATTATTATTAAATATAAATAATAATAATAATAATATTAAGAATATAATAATTCTCCTAAAACGATCATAATAAATACTTATTGGAATAAATAATAATAAATAAGTATATAATAATTATCTTAAAGGGGGTCATAATAATTATTTATTATGGATATTTGAGTAATTAAAGAGAATGGTAAAATAAGTAACTGCAATTAATGGAGAAACTCTAAAGTATAATAAATAATTATATAATGGACCCTATGGATTGGGTTCTTTACCACATATGGACTCTATATAAGAGGAAAAAAGGATGAGAAAATGATATCTCTCTTTGGTTGGTCTATATAGAGAACACGACTTAAGATTACTAAATGACTAGTAGATTGAGGGCTCGAAGGCGATCTTCTACTAAAGATTAACTAGCAAGGTCTACAATTGGGTGGAGAGTTGTCCCACACCTTTTGTTACAGTTTGTCAGGTTTTCTAGGTAAATGATAAACTTATGGATAATACCATGAAGTCACCAGGTTGTAGGTAAATTGGGTTCTTCAACACAGGTAAGTTCCTTACCTCTCACTGCTTCTCTCAATAAGAATTTCAATGAAGATTATGGTTATTTGAACTATTTTATGGAAATTTTGTATTTCCTTTAGTAGATCTGGTTATTACACATGTGAGTTTTTTGCTTGTATTCTCTTAGTAATCTGGGCCATTATGGAGGCTACAAAAAGAGTTGTCGTTTTTTGTAGGAAGGGACATTTACTAGATTTGGAATTCGGCAAGAGTGATTAAGGTTGAATTAAAGATACTATTTTGGAACCAAACCTCAAATACTAAGTTCATAATAATGTATCTATTTGTTGACAGGTCTGATTGGCCTATCAAGCAGGTAAGGGAGAGTACCCGATGGTAAGTCCTAGTTAGGCCTACTCTAGTTTGGGATAGTACTTCCGACCAGTATGTGGGCTTGGTTTCTACTCTAATAGATTTTTAATTATGAATATGAGAACATAATATTCTCAGATGAATTTAAACCTGAATTAAACAATTAACTACAACTATCTAGAATCGTTCTAATCTAAAACTATGCTAACCTGTTCTATCCCGACCAGGAGAAAACTAGAGATATGAGTACAATGAGAAATGATATCATCAAAAATAGAAAGTGTTCATGTCTACCAATGATAAATTAAAGCAATAATAGCATAGATACATAAAAAATAGTTGTAGATCTTAGTTATAACATTACTTTTATACTCATAAGGAAATCGTTGACTGTATAATCATCAAGAACACCAGTCAAGAAGTATTACATACAAAAGCTTTCAATAAATCTTAAGCAAATAAAAACATATAAAGAATAAAATCATACGCTTTTATCAAAATCACAAATTCCCAAAATTGGCTCTTGTTTTCTTATTCAATAGGAGGTAATAGTACCATCTCAAATGTACAATGGGAAAAAATCCCACCTTCATGTCATGGGATATATTTTATAAAAGAAATAGAATCTCTTTAGTTAGAATTGAATGTTCAAATTCCACCTTAGATGGTTCATATTACAATTACAATTTAACAAAAATTTGAAAAATAAAAAATGAAATGATACATCAGATTATGAGGCAACATGTTTGGATGTCTTCTTCTCCATGTAGGCAATCCATAGTTTGAAGTTCTTGTGGAATTCCTCTAATATTTCTAATTTAATTTTCTCCAACTGGAGCTCTCCATCACACAAATTGTAATCACATCCTTTTTTATCTCTTATATGATCTTCTTAAGATAATCCTTGGCTGAGGTATTCACTTTGACATGATTGATCAAGTATAGTGTTGACGAAAAGGAATGGAAGTTGTTATGCCAACATTTTTGAATATTACAAGGCTAAGGTGAGATAGGAGGTATTATCACCCAATGTTTATAGCATATTCAAAAACTTTGTTCATCTCTCAAGCAATACGTGTTATGGGATTTTTCCTCTGTGACCTTGGGTCATGTCACAATATAGCAAGACGATATATAAAAGATAGAACCCTACCCTCACACACAACAAATATATGAAAATATTAACTACTTTAATGAGATAGATAGAGAGAGAGAGATAAGGAGATACCTCACACCTTGTATCCTACATCTGATGTCGATCCTCGCTCTCCACCTTCAGTATTGCTCCCGATCTTCACTGGTATGAAACTTTAAAAGAAGACCAAATGTATGCTGCAACAATGTAGTTATAGATTTCAATCATACATATAACATGTAAATATTCTAGTATATGAAATAAGTTAGCATATATCAACAAATATAAACCAATTTACACACTTATGGAGGAAAGAGAACTCTTTTATTGAAAACATTGAAAATGAGTGGTTACAACCTGACTCGAACCACCGACACTACCTCGAAGCAAACCACCCAGATTCGTCCAATGGTCCTTCAAGCATCAAATCAACACAATGGACCTTATTTGAATGAATCAATAGGGATAGGAACACACCCTATAGTCATATAAGGAGAAGAAGGAGTATTGGAAAGCGTGTTCTAGAACAAGGGGATGCTACTTAGAGAATGAAGGGAGATTGGGAGACTTGCAGATACAATAACATAACTTTGCACCTTGGTTTTCCTCCTCATCCATGCCCCCAAAGGTGCCTTTATACCATCCTCAAGAGGTTAAGGAGGTTGAATTCCATTGAGTACGGGCCCATGGAGGTTGGGAAATGATCCCAACTGAAATCCCCACCTGAAAATGGGGAATTATTTTATTTTTCAACTTTTTTGAGGGTATCTGTGAGTTTTCAACTAGAAACCCACAAATGTCCATGAGTTGTACACATATGACTCATGGAAGACACTAAAAATTATGTTTTTTAAGTGACTTTGATTAGGAAAGTTTGGATTTAAGATTGCAAGCCAAGGAAAGGGTTAGACCATGTCACAAATGCATTGAAGTATGATGATTTGTGCTATCACAAATGCCCCTAATGTGTGAGGTCAGAAGGGAAAATGATGGCCAAAATACATTATAACTCTAAGAGGTGAGGATGCATTGAAGTAGAGCTATTGAAGGTTCCTGAATAGCTGATCCAAGAACAAAAAACATCAATAGATATCAAGTAAGAATATTCTCTTCCCGAGTCGGGCATACCCATGCTCATGAGTGATATAAGCATGGGCGCCAAATCAAATGCACTGCATATCCATTGCATAGATGAAAGTATGACTAATTTCCATGGCCACTGACAATACACAATGGATCCATGTCAAAGTTGATCATAGCCACGAACAGATACACAATGGAGATATGTATCAAAATAAAAAACAAAGGATATCTGGAACCAATGGAGTGAAAAAATTGATCCTTTGCAAGTACCCATGTCTATGGGGTGGTACAATATATGTCAGGTAGGAGCTGAAAATATGTGATGCTCATACTTCACCTGAAGTCTTTAAAACATTCCACTGCGGTACAAGTCTACACTATGTGAATAAATGTGTTGGAGTCGAACACAGTGAGACAATGTTTGATTACTGGTCATTGATGTATACCATTAAAAAATGTGAGACAACCCATTGATGATGATAATGGGCATCAAGGTACCATGGTACATTCTAATAAGTGTGAATAAATGAGCTGATGTGGAACACTTGGTAGAATCTATCGATAGGGGGACATTGATGTATTCCCACTGTCAATAGTGAGGGAACCTACCACTAATGATTGTAAGCCTCAAGGTACCACAAATAAACCTAGATCTCTTTCCCAAAGCAATATGTTCTAAATTTGATAGGAAGAGATCCACTAGAAGGAAGGCATTAAGGCATCCTCCATCATCCAACACGAGGGGTAGTAGAAGGCCAAATATTTAGAAGGACTCAGTCAAAAACATTGTAAGGACCACACTGAGGTATGACTCCAACATGAACCAAATGGAGTAACACACGACAAAGACTCTCTAAATAATAGCCAATAAGGGAGACTATCGACACAGATGAGGAATCCACCAATGGGTTCAAATGGAAACCGAGGTACCACATGAATCCCTATGTGTGATGATTTTTGTTGATGTCGAACACAAGAGAAACCATTCAGTCAGCGACCGATGATGGTTTGTCATCTACTGAGCACAAGGTCACCTATCAATAATGGAAATAGGCCCAGGGTGCAACTCTATATCATACTCTCAGAGCAATGTGTCAGAGTCAATATGAGTATACCCACTAACAATAAGTCAATGGGGACCTTCTATACTAGCATGAGTAAGAGACATAGATACTTGTGATAATGAGATGTACATGAAGGACTTGGGAAGGCTGACTTGAAATGTCAGATACGTATTGCAGAATGTCTGACTTAGGATAACTTCCCTTGAACAAAAACACAATACATTATGTGACTTAGGCAACATGGATTGTAAACTGGGATACATTTGTGATACATGAGCCATCCAAAAACACTCCATATGGTTGGAAGAATAACTAACCAAAGGAGATTATGCTCAACAAGGAGAAAAAGTCTCCTAAAGCTATACCAAACCCAAAATATTGAGACACTGTCTCAAAGATTGTGCTTTGTTCAAAGGTGACAAGACTGCTTGCAACAAAAGAGATAGATGCTTTCCCCCTTCTTTTTATTTTTTTGTCTTTTTCATATTTGTAAAGTCTGAAAAAGAGTAAAAGAATTCTATAGCACAATGGAGGAAATGAGTGTCGTAGGAAATCAATCTAGTTCCAAAGCACAAGGAACATACCATGCTCAATGCAAGAAAGCATGTGCATGAAAAGGACATTGAGGGCAATGTTTCCTCCCAGGATAAATGTGTCAAGTTGCAAAAGCATAAATTGCAAGGTTAGAAACTAGTAGGAATGAATAAGAAAATGGTTCAATGATGACAAGCTGAAGCCAACAGTAGGCCTAGAAGCGCGAGTGGTTAATATGTAATGTAATTACAACTCAATAAAAGTTTGGAAGCTCTGTTGGTTAATTATCCATAAATATATTGAGAGGAAGTCATGAAGCTTCAATGCAAAGACATGGTGGGACTACATAGGGCTTCTACGCCTATAAGAAGACTACAACATCGGTGTAAAAAAGGCTAGTAAGGTACTAACTATGACACCCATGAAGAGGTAAGCTCTACCATCTATAAATGACACCTTTAAATAAGCTTGAAGGTATGATGTCAAAAATAAATGGGGTGGATCCTATGGTAGATATGTGGTTAATCCAGATAGATGCATAGTGCATGAAAAATGAAACCTACCATATGTTCAAGTAAATAACACAATACCTTTTGAAGAGTACAAAGAAATGCCAAGATAATTGGAATGTATAAGAGGGAGTCCTGTCGGTAATGGCCAAAATAATACTGAGAAGAAGATATCAGGCTTCAACGCAAAGTCATAGTGGGACTAAACAATACTCCCAAGCCTAATATAAAACTTGCAACATGGACGCCATAATACAAAGAAGTTCTAAACTAGGACGCCTATGGAAGGTAGGCTCTACCACATGAATTACGATACTTCTAAACAATAGAGAAGGTTCCACATTGCAACTCAGTGGGGTTGATCTTAAGGCAAAATGAAACAAGAAATGAATAACAAAAAAATTCATGTACGGGAAAATCTAACCTATATGCCAATTTCAAGATCATTACCTATCAGAAGGGATCGACAAAGAGAAAAAATGTGCCAAAGAAAAATGTCTCCAAAGTCCTATATATAAGACCAAAAACACTTACCCAGAAGATAATAAGTCCAATATAGAAACCTCTGATAAAAACAAGTATTATGGAATACATAACTTGAAAACAAGAAACCCTAAAACTACACTATGTATAGAGGACCACACAACCATGTGACTTATGCATAATAGTTATCTAGGTAGATCCCATTGCTAGGCTCAAGCCAAGGGCTTCTTTGGCAACCAACTTGTAAAGTTTCCAGTCCAGGAGGAGGTCAAATATCCATAATCACAACTTCAAGGATAGCCTCATCTGAAGGAAACTAAACATCGATAACACACAAATACGAGGGCTGAAGGTCTCATAAATAGTAATATGAGACTCAAGAGGAAACACCAGATTACTCACTCCAAGAGGGGAAAGAAAAGGCTTACATGCCCCCATTGGATACAACACATGATCAATTACCGAGACCTTGTCTCGAGAAGGCGGACATGACTGTAAGGATCATTTCTAAGAAGTAATTGAACACCAAGGATAAGACACCACATAATTCACCCGTGGTAGGGAAGATTCTACTTGAACACTAGGAACACACAAAGGGGAAACCTAAGCTGAAATCAAAATAGGATGGTGATTATCATATGAAAGCTGATCAATAATGACAATGATTCCGTTGTGAGGGAAATTCATCACACAAAAGAGTGTAGATACCACAAACTTCATTGCATAAACATAATCACTCCCAAGAAGCTTATTGAAATCTAAAGGGCCTGACACCACTACGAGATCGATCATAACAGTCTTCCCACCTAAGGTGATAGGAAACTGAGGAATATTCCCCATACATTCACTAGGTCTTCGGTCGAAAATCAACAACTCACTGGTAGCTGACACAAGCTTGGGAGAACCCAAATCTTTCCAAGCCGAGGAGGATAAAATACTTGCAGAGGATTCTTCATCAAAAACACATCGATGAGCGCCTTTCAACATAGATTCAACTAGAACCATTATTTGGAAAGGTGCAGAAGAGGGAAGGTGAGGCTCCACAAGATTATTCCAATCAAAGTAAACTATCCTAGGACTTGGAGGGAGCATACTAAAAGAGAGTGGAATGTCTCATTGTTCAGAAGGTACTAAATTGGAAATGCTAAAGACATAGTCGAAAGACATATCACTCCTCTAAATAAGAGTGGGATCGATCAAAGATTACATTAGTGAGACCACTTTGGAAGACTAGTCACTCTCCAAGAGAAGAGTGGGATTGAATGAAGATTGCATCGACACGACCACTTACTCAACCACTAGTTGAATATGATGTGAGACAACATGGTCAAGAGATGCATCACCCCCCAAAATGAGAGTGGTGTCAATCGAATATTGCATCGGCGCGACCACTTCCTGAACCATTGATTGAATAGATTGTTGGGAAACCAAAGATGACTTAGAGCTAGAAGGGCCTTTATACAAGGACCACACTCTTCATACCACTTGAATCTCAGGGCACATATGAGTAAGGTGGTCCCACTCTTCATACCTTTCGGACGAAGGCACAGGTTGATTGAGTCTCATGGACCAAAAAACAAAGGAGTGAGAAGAAGTTATCCTGACCTCCACTAACCAACATTATCCGGTGCAAGTGCCCATGCTTCGCAGGGCACCCTCCAATAGTACTGAAAAGTGTGATACAAAATTTGCCCCAGGTACCATGACAAACCCTCGTAGTCACCTCTAATATCCCTAGGAAAAACAACTATGGTCACCAACTCATAGTCAGTTTCCGAGGCGTAAAGTCGACAATCGAGATCAAACATATGGGTAGGGTAACTAAGCCCAAAGCTCTTCCAGAGGAATATCTACAAAAGTGCTAATGTCACTTCAAAAAATCTCAAACTAGGTTCGAAGGTCCATAGGACTGATGCCAAGAGGGTTAGTATAACTTCAAGAAAACTTCAACCGGGTTCAAAATTTATAGAGTACTAATTCCAGATGAGTCAGTGTAACTTCAAGAAAACCCCCCAATATATGATCTCTCCACTACTCTTAGTTAATCTTTGGATATGATGTGATTATAAACTTATAAAAGATAATTTCAAAGTGAACAAATCTGAAATAATATTATACAACAGATCCAAAAGTGAGACCAAAATCAACATATGATTTTATTGATTTGAATTCCAAATTACAACATAATCTCTCTTTACAAACCCCTGCGAGGGTAAGGACCAAAGTTAAACTTAGAATTATATGGTGGAATTTGCTGTCACACAAAGACAAATGATGTCTTCAAAGAAAATACCAAGACCACAAAAATGATGGATCAATCAAGCCACAAATGCATCACTATCTTGACTCTTTTGAATCATGTCAAATATCTATGCTTGTTAGTCCTTCTTCTAGCCACCTTCAACAAAATCCTTTATTAGAAATGCCTCTCTATTCTCCTTTCTTTTGTCCCTCTTTGTCTTCCTCTTTTATTCTTCAATGAGGTAGTTCAAGTGGTTAAACTACCTTTTAGTTAAAAGACTAAATGATTTTAGTTAAGTAGGACAACTTTATTAAATAATTATAAAGGATAATAAATAATAATTAATAGGTGGGGACCCCCTATGTATCTCTTCCATGTTTAATTTTCAATATTCCCTTGTTCCTACAAAATTTAAACATGGACGTCATACCATCTCTCTCTCTCTCTCTCTCTCACTCACACACACACACACACACACACACCCAACGACCCCCCCCAAAAATAGACATGCCATAAAAACACTTGTGCCTCCCAAAATATCAGCATTATGCCAAAAAAATATCAAGTTGTCCATTGTCCAAAATTAGTATAAGTTTAAGTATGTCCAACGGTCAAATTGAAAATAAAAGTACTATCATAATATAAATTCAAAATTTGTATTTTTTATGAGATGTTATTCTCCTTTGCTCACTACCTTCCAATGAAGCCACCCTATGCATTTGTAAATCTTCCTTGGAAGGTTTCCTATCTTCATTTGTGGACACTTCAGGGTGTATATAACCAAAGGTGATCTTTCTCACTTTATCATTAGGTTTTAGGGGAAGGGACTTAATTGTATAAGAAGAGGCATTTGAGGAATTTGAGCTAATTGAGATTGCTAGCTGCTTTCCCCTGCTCAGTTCAAGTTCTATAGTTAAGGCTTTAAATATCTTAGGAATATGAGTACAATGAACTTGTGATGTCACCGAAGCAATTTGCTAGATTGGATGCTGGGGACGAAGTGGTGGAGGTAATGGTAAAGAGACAATGGTCCAACCATTGAAACAATGTGGAGAATTGGGAATCACATGATTTCATCCATCATTGGATTGAGGTTCATGCTGCATAGATACATGTGGTTGACCAAGAATTCCTGGAATGCTGGGATGAGGCTACAATGAAGGTATGGTAGGTGGTGGAGGAGGAGGATGAAAGTGTGCTTGTCCAACTAAGTTCAGAAAAATAGTTTGTAGGATTTGGTTAAACTCCTCGGAATCAACATTGAAGTGGATAGAGAACCTTAGCATTTTGTTTCTACCCCTTTGCCAACCAACATTTTTCCCTATGTTCCAATTTCCTCTATTTCCCCTATTACCTTTACTGTAACTTCCTCTACTGAAGAAACTCATCTAGATGTTCATAATACTAAGTTAGTATATGCAACTTACAACTAGTAAAAACATCAAATATTATCTTGCATAATATATAGTTTAATGATGGATCTGAATTTACCAACAATCAAGCATGCAATTAGGAAAATGGAGATTGAGGGAAAATGAGACAATCAAGGAAGAATTCTACAATATCGTTATCACTTATATCTCCACAAACTAATAATTAGTGTTAACTGGGAACATGAGATAAATAATGAATATGGGAGAGATGATGGGTGCTGTAATGTATGTAAAATGAAATCAGATGATAGGAATGTATGATTTATGTTCACAGTCTAGTTATATTAGTTCGCCCATATTTTTTCTCAATATGTACCTGACTCACAATTCTCTGTTTACTGCCTTTTCAAACTTATGCCAATTCATCATCAAATGAACTTTTTATGCCAATTTGTAAGGATGCTTCCTCCTTTAAAATCATTTTCTACTTATACAACAAGGGGAAAAATGACATTAAATGATATATGACTTGGGAATTCATGGAATAATTCTTGGAAAGTGAAATAATGAGGAGGATTTGGTCCTTTATGTACTATAGAGAATAAACAAAAGCTTTTTATAAATGTTTTTCAAAACTTGTTGTAGTAGAAAAAGGTCTTTCACATCCATAATAACCTTATCAATCTATATCAATAAATGTTGGACTTATGATAATATGTGTCTCTTCATACTCAATATCGCCTTTAATCACTGCATGCGACTCATTATGTTTTACAGATTTGAACCAATAACATTCGGTCCAAAAGAATATATCCATGTACAAACTTCATTACTGAAAGAAGGTTTGACACCCAAAATGTTTCATACCCATCTCTAAACAATCTAACGTCGAGCTTATACAAGTTTCTTTTCAACAAAGTTTGTCATCACATTAATCTCAAGAGGAGGATTTATGAGTGTGAATGAAAACTCAAAAGGTAAAACATGTATATATATTCAAATCTTTCCTTAGAGTTGTAAACTGTATAAGTGAACCATAATCCTTTAGGAAGGGTCAACCAAAATCTAAATAAGTCAAAACACATTTCTGTATACCAATAAGGTTTCAAAAGAATCATGTAGATATTTTGAATAGCTTGAGTCATCAAATCAAACAAAGCATATGCCGATCTTAAAACCTTATTGCATGAGCCCGAATTCGAATTTAGCTTCGCAAGAGGTTAAAACACATTCTTGAAACTGACTATACATATTTCGTTTCAGTAGAAAATGTGCTCAACGCGAGACCATTTAGTTGGGGTTTTGAACCCTAATTTGATCTTGGAAAAAAAATTGTACACAACTCAAACCCGAAGTCACCAGGATCATGGACAAAAATGACTAAGAGCATAAAATATCCCAATTGAGGTTTGACTGATAAAACCTCAAGTTTTGTATGTATGGTTTTTAATTCCTAGAAGAATATATGATGAACCCAGTAAAATCTCTGCAAATATTCAACCAACATGTCACTAGAATTTATGAAGAACCCAAATAATATCAAGATAATCAAGCTTGGGTGTTTTGTACTACAGACTTAATCGAGTTCCCTCCTTTATAAGCCAAATAAATTTGTAGTGAAAATTGGGTAAATGAATGCTACACAATTTCATGTTAACAATTCTTCAACAGAACGAGAGAATGGTAAAGAGAAACATGCTCAAAACCAGTCGAAACATAACCACCATTAACTATAATTGCAGAGAAACTATATATTTGATGGAGAAATGACCTATCATTTGCATACCTGTAAACCAAGTGCCTTAAATACTTGCCGAAAACCATTACAGACCGTTATCAAATCACCAAGGCCGCTTACCAGGTTCAAATTGCAACCTTTCACAAAAGTAGTAAAATGAGATGTTGAACTTCAAAGGATGAGGGCAGAATACACAGGGTGGTGGGTTATTATCATGTCCTTTCACATTGAATGCATGGGTGACCTCACGCTAGCCAAAATTTACATGCCCTTGCCATTTCACAATTCGCTTTCCAATAAGTGCCAAGATAACCAATCAAAATAGGAACAAGTGCCAACTATGCATGAGAGTAATGTGTCATGCCCATATCATCACATAAAAAAAAAACCATAATCATCAAATGATGGCCCAAACGAAAACCAAGATTCATGTTATCAAACCACATTTATGACATAAATCAATTGGAATTGATTGATATATGTTGGTTGTCACACCCAATGTATATACCAAAGCTGTAACGACACTTCATACCATAACCAACAACTCATATACATATATATACTACATCGTTATAAGAATTCGATACTAGAGTTTTATAAATCACAACATAATGCAACCTTGTAACAAGAAGCTCGACACAACCATTTATCATATGGAATATAATATGAATTTGTTGTCATGTATATGTTGTTACTTGCCATATATACCTTTGAATTATTTTCATGGAACAATATGAAACTTAGGTGAATATAACAAAATTTTACCATTCCTTCTTTTGGTTATAACCTATAAATGTTCCAATGACAAAATCATAATGAAATGGCACTATATGAGCATAAATGTGTGCTGTATGAGCATGACTTTGATCTTTCAAATGTGACCAAGTTAAAAAGGACGTCATATTCAAATTGGAGAAAGGAAAATATTATCATTCATATCATATTTATATTATTGTTTGAATTTCTTTTAAAGCACATTCTATCATCTTAAGAATAATTGAATATAAACTTTTCACCTCTCTTATTCTATACGAGGTCTAACCTATCATTTATATTTATCATAATAATTTTTAGTATTCCTTGCAATCATTTGCAACAGGGATGATTTTAAGGATGTAAATTTATTTTTAAAATGTAGAAACCTTGGCGAATCTTACTAATCCTTCATATGCCAACTATAAATGTTTGGTGATATTTTTGTAAAAATATTAAATTTTTCAAGGATTTAATATAGTTTGTATAAACTTTTGGCGTTTTTTAAGGTAAAATAATTTTATCCTTTAGAATTTGGGCGAATTATTTTTAGAATAACGAATCTTTTTTTGGGAAAAACTGTGGAAATTATCCCATGAATGAAATTTAGCCCCTAAAATCATCCATGATTTGCAGGCTATATGACTAGTGGTGAGTTTGTGAGTCAACATACAAGTGACTTTGAGGGGAATTGCTGTTGTCCAACATGTGAAATAGTTTTGTGGAATCATAATGTACTTGTGAAGTTGGGAGGAGTTGGGATTAATCTCCCCTATCACATCCAAACCCCATTGTTGAAATGGGTATTCAATTGAGACAAGTTAAAGAGGAAAAGCATGCTTCTTTTCCCTTCTAGCTAATTTTTGGAATTCTTGGCATTTCCTTGCATATGCATGAACATCTCTAAATATGGTGAGCCATTAATAACCCTCTGAGATTTTTTTGTGCTATGGTGTCTCCTCCAAAATATCCTCGAACTGGACGATCGTGTAGTTCTGATAAGAGATTTTTTGCATCATCTTTCTCTAGACATCTTAGAAAAATTCCATCATAGTTCTTCCTAAACATGATTCCTTGACTGAGATGATATTGAGTAGATTTGGGTTTGAGAGTTCTCTTATTTTTTGGTTCCAAGTATTTCAGAGTAGTGCCATGAGTTAAATAATACTTCATTTCATAGTACCATGGATCAATGTTGACAAGAATGCACCAAAATTTCTTTTCAAGCAATATTTCATCGTGATAAAGTTTATCTTCACCATTATGAATCCCTATTGATTCATATGCCAACTTGCAGAGTCCTTGCCCTTTAAAAATCTTTGCAAGTCTTATATCTAAGTCATACTCTTGCAAAGTTGTCATCCAGTTAGCTCTCTTGTCTCCCAAATCTTTTTGGACTAAGAGGTTCCTAATAGTAGGATATGGTACCACCACTATGGTTATGGATTTAAGAAGATATGGTTTGAAATGCTTAACCTCCTTGAAGAATACATAAGACTACTTGTCTACCTTTGGATAATCAAGTTTTGACCCTTGCAACCCATAACTCATAAAATCTATCAAGAATTCATTCTCCTCATCATTTTTCTGGGTGAGGACTGCTACAAATGCAATATCAGAGGAAAAGGTGTAAAGAATAAAATCTTTACGAAAATATGGGCTAAGTAATGCTGGGGATTTTTCTATTTCTTCCTTGATTTTTATGAATGAATCTTTTTCCTTGTGACCCCATTTATAATCAACGTTCTTCTTTATCACATCTTGTACAGGTTTGACAGTTTCAACAAAGCTTTGGATAAACCTTCATACAAAATTGATTTTTCCAAGAAAGGATTGCATGGATTTTTTGTTGTGTGGATATGGGATTTTAGAAATAGATTATGTTCTTTCAGGTTCTATCACTATCCCATATTTGGATACAAAAAACCCCATAAGTCTTCCTTCATTTACTGCAAATTTATATTTCCTAGGATTTAGTGATATACCATATCTTCTACACCTGCAAAATATTTTTCTCAAGTGAAACACATGATCTTTTTTATCCTTGGAAAACACAGTCACATCATCAAGATATACCACCACAAAATTGCTGATTAATTCTTTGAATGAAGTGTCCATGGCCCTTTGAAAATGTTCCCC
>ML819925.1:75736-88174 GCA_009831015.1 Picea engelmannii | reverse complement strand
TACTTGGTCTAATATGTCGTTAGGTAAAAGTGTGTTTCTTTAGTATGCATTAGTATGCATTTGTAGTTAGGAAATCCGACGGTCACGATATGTTCCCGACATAGAGTGATCTGACGGTTCATACTCTCCTCGATCTTAACGGTGATTGATCCGTGGCTTAACACCCGATTGGTCCATGATCTCTATTTAAAGAGCATGGAGGGTCATTTGCCGATGATCGATTGTGAGAAACTCTCTTGTAAAATCTCTCTGTAATATTTTTCTTTGCATTAATAAATTGCTCCAAGTGGCCGCGTTGGCTGGGGCCGTGGATGTTTCCCCGTAGGGGTTTTACCACGTGAAAACATCGGTGTGTTGATCTTTGATCTGGTTATGTGAGTGGTTACTGAAGGTGTTCGTCCTCTGTTGGAATACCTGTGTTGTCGAACACATTCTACATCCTAGATCTAAGATCTAAACCTTAGATGGTGTGCCTTAGCCTTGAGATCTACTCTTATGCTTGGTGGTGGAAACTTGGAATTGATCCAAAAGAAGTAGGTTTGCCTCGCCAAGTATAAATAGATCTCTCTCCTCACTCCCAACACACCATATCTTGAGCTAGTTTTATGCTACTTGATTTTCCACTCTCTCTCTCTCTCTCTCTATTCCTTCCATTTTCATTCTTCTTCTCTTGGGGTTTTGGAGCAATTATTTCTCCAAGATCCCATTTCTTGATGCAATAATAAAAGAAGATTTGGAGGGTTTTGGGAATATCTACAAGTATTTGTGTTCTTACAAACATATGAGGTAAAATCGTTTTAATTTTATATAATGGTTGCATGAATGGATCTTAGGTAAAGTATTTTATTTAAGTAGATCTTGCAAAGAGTTGTCTTGTGAATCTATATAGGTGGTTAGCTACATAGGGTGAAATTATTTCACTTTATTAGATTAACCCTCCATATTATTCATTGTATTGATGCTATTGTGTGAGTTTTTGCAGGTTGGACTTCAAGGGTTTCATTAGGGTGCCTCTTGGAAGAGTCTCCCTTTGAGATTTTCATACACTCCAAGCAATCTTCTTCTATTACTATTTCTCTTTATATTTCTATTGCAATCCATATTTCATCTAGCATAATAGAGTTCTTTGGTCATCATAATCTAAAATTTTCACCAAAATTTTTCAAGAAAAATTTTGCCCTAAAAAAGCAAGATTTTTCTTCACTTGTATAGTTGTGTGTGTCATTTCCAGCAAGCATAGCTTGCTGGTTTTTGTCGGTTCAGATCTGGTTGAGAGGGGTTTTGGCTACCCAAAGGCATCCACACAACACTCAAAGAACCCCCAAGGGATTTCTATCTATTTCTCAACCTTGCTCCTTCATTTTCTTAGCTTTTTCCTTCATTTTTCGCCTTTTTTTGGTTGCTTGTAGTGGCTCACATTTGTGGGAGAAAAAGGGTACGGCCTCCTCCCACGTGTGAGCCTTGGGTAAATAGGGTTTGATATATATCTTTATTTTCTTTCCTTTTTCTTGCTAGGACATGAGGGTTTGTGAAATAAAGGGTATCTCCCAAACCCTAAGACGTGGGGTAGGGTTTGCTTGCTTTCTTCTTGGTTTGCTTGTTTTCCTTTTTCCTTTTGCTTGCTTCTTGCTTGTTTCTTGGTTTTCTTTTCTCTCTCTTGCTTCCTCTTCCTTGCTTGCTTGTTTCTTTCCTTTTTCAATAATCTCAATTAATAAGAAAGCTAATTAATTGCCTACCTATTTGGGAGAGGAATACCCCAAAAGGTTAGGTTAGGGTTTTAACATGTGATTAAAGATCTAAGTGCTTCAAAGTTATAATACCCTACATCTAGATCTACTACACTAAATTATTCTCTAGATTAAGCCTATTGGGCACCTAAATCAACTTAATTCGATCTTATGCATGTTTAGTTCACTAAATGTTTATCTTTATGTTCCATGCTTAGATCTATAATCATTGATGCTTCATAAGTAGATGGTGTTTCTCTTTAGTGCATAGATTTTTTGATGCCATATGCTTGAAGTAGCTTCTTTCTTTTAAGTTGATAAGTAGGCACATCTAAATCTTTTTCTCTTTCACACTAAATGCTATTGTCTAATTGCTTTTGAACACATAAAAGTGTGATTGCCTATCTTCTATTGGTTGGCAATTTTTTCTTGCCTTTTGTTTTTCTTTCAAGCTATCTTAATTGTGCATTTTAGTGACATATACATGTGTTAATGCTCTTGATATCATGATCAAATCAACACACTTTTAAGGCCACAATGAGTTTCGTCCAATTCACTAAATCACCATTAAAACGTGTCATAAAACTCTTAAAACACTCCTAAACACTCCTAAAATTCCACCTAACTTATATATAAACTTAATAGACTCTTTAAGGTACCTTAGACCACCATATTCACCATATAAAATGGGACTTGAGGAAAACAATAGAGGGTGTAGGCCGGGGACTGTCTCACGGCGCACTGGATATGTCCTCTCTGGGAAGCACTCTTGTCTTAGGGATGACCTGCGAAGCTAGGGTGGAAACACTTATTGAGCATCTGGTAGGTATTTGGCAATAGGAGGAGGAGGCTTTGGTGAAAGCTTAATAAAATTTGATAACCCCAAGAAATCTTAACAACTCAACCCTGGATCTAAATTTCTAAATACTTGTGGGTTGAACAATTAGGAGTAGTTGATCTTCATCCTTGATACTTGTGCTTAACTTTATAAATCTTCTTCTTGATATATTGATGATGATGATCTTGATGCTTTGATGATAATGTTATGTAATTCTTTAATCTTTTTTATATCCTGCACAAACACATATAAACAAAGTGGTTAGCTTGTTGTTGTATTTTAGCATTCTTTAAATTGTAAATCTTGTAGCTATTTTGAGTTTAATTATTCTTTGTAGGTAATATTGTAATCTATTTGTAACGAACAACCCTTTAACTTAGTTGACCCCTTACCCAATGTTAGGCACTAGTCTTAGTTGCCCTAGGAAAGGTCTTGCTTAATATACTAACCCTTGCATATTGCATTGCTTCTTGTGCATCTTAGGATTAGAATCCCCCCAAGACTTAACAAATTAAAACTAACTCCTAGAACTTAACTCTAAAACTAATCTAGAAACTAGGGACTACCCACCTTGGCTTCCCTAGGAGTGAGCCTAGACGAAAGAGCTTCCGGTCAAAGTGACAGCGTGGGCTATGAACCTAGGCATTCTGCCTCCAAGGACACACTAAGTGAGACGGAATTAGCTCACACTTGCAAGTGTGTATTAGGACAAAAACATCAGGTTAGCAGGATATCCTTTCTTCACGGTCACTCCATATTTGAGATGCATGTGGGGGAATATTTTTATCTTATTCCCATATTATGTTACCTTTTCTTTATCGATGTTTCCCTCTTTTTTATTCTATTATTTTCTCTAACTAAACATCATATTTAGATTATGCTAGTCTATATCTTTCCAACGGCTATAGCCATACATAAATCTAAGTTCCAGATTGAATGTTATGGTCTCCCAAAGTTTCCTAAGACAACTCTCTTCATTGGCAATTATCCTATGGTCCCCTGTCATTGGTTCCATATTATGTGGAACTAACATGGATGATGACATGGCACGTGCCACCTAGCCCATCATGCCCACATTCAATCTTGACCCCTCTTTGTCATTGGAATTCATCCATACCAAAATGCTACAGATCTTTCGATCACATATTCCGACGACGAACAATTTTGCCGACCCGATCCTCTGACCCGATCACATCTTCCGAAGAAGACCAATTTTTCCAGCCTGACCTCCCGACGTCAATCCTCCATCCTGATAAAATCTCCCAAACCCATCCTATGACTCAATCTCCCAATGACGACCGATTTTTCTGACCCAATCAACTCTAGTCCCGACCTGATCTCTTGACACCAATCGATTTTTCCGACCCGATCTCCCGATGCCGACCATTTTTCCCGACCCGACCAACTGTTAGGAGGAAAATCTCTCTATGTCTAGGGGAAAACCACAACATATGAAAATGACTGCAGAAATCAACTCTAATATCATATATGCTATATAAAAAAATATGCTAACAAGACAAGATAAAAGGCCTACCTTGTCCAGACATTCGATGAATTCCATCGTTGAGCACTTGACTCAAAGCAATACACCTGCAACTTGTCTTCAACAACCAAGAAATGTAAGAATATGGTGATAATATATAATTTTAGCACATTCAATAGCACAATCCATCAACATTCATAAAAAATACGCCCATGGAATAACAATTCAAATAATTTCAATATATTAATTGGACGAGAAAAGAGTATTTATATTAAAATGTAATCAACAGAAGTGAATGAATTACAAACTTCCATGTTGGCATGGTTCAGAGCCGATAAACTAATTCCCTTCTAGCTGGGCCTCCACCACTTCAATCCTCCACCAAAGGCAAACTCATATAAGAGATACAATGAGTTTCTAAATTATGTAGGGAAGAGCTTGGGGGATGAACAATGTGTTCAGAATTAAAATGATAAAGGGATGCAGACTCAATATGAAGTGAATAATTTCTCCAGACTAACTTTGCTCTCAAAGTTGAATTCTTCTCCTCTTTTCCATAGCTCAGATTTGGCCCAATTATAGCCTTCAAGTGGAACTTAAGGGCCATCTTGGAACATTTTTAGTAAATGGAACTTGGAAGGTCAAGGATCATGGATCTCGTGACGTGACATGGAAACCTCACACCATTTTTTTAATTTTGTGGGAAAAACCCGATGTGTGTGGGTTGTAGTGGTGCAACTTTTGTATACGCATGTTGTATAATAGATAGGGCGTGTATATGTGGAAAAATAATGTTTTTAGATCTGGGACTTGCAAAAAGGGACTTCAAATCTGCATAGGGAAATGGAACAAGGCCTTCTGTGCAAGCTTGCATAGGGTGAGGCAAATATTGCTATAACAGATTCCCCCTAATGTGTGAGGTCAGATGAGTATCTGTGATGTCTGAAATACATTATAATACCCATAAGTGGAGTAATGGGGACCCATCTGGAAGAACTAGTTGCTCCTGAGAATATTACAAACTGTATTGACTTTGCACACATCGCTGAAAATTTGAATTACACTGCAGATCCATGTGAAAATATACCAAACAACTATTCATGGCCATGAATAGGAAATAAAAAGGTGGCTACATGACAAAGGCTATCATAGTCATGAACAAGGCCCAGTAAAACCAGTCTCAAAATCAATCTGAAGATATATGTATACAACGGAGTACAATCTAATCTCCCATGATCACTGAAGTCACATAGGTACTGGTCCAATGAAAGATAGAAACAACTCAGGAAAGCTGTGACTATGAACTGATGTCTTCAATTCATCTACACAATCTGCCAAAGGTGAAAGTATACATCGTGTGAATAAAGGAGTTTAGGTTGAACACACTGAGACTTCGTTTGATTACCGGTCATTAAGATATATTGTTAACAAACATGAGACAACCTATCAATAAGGCAATGAGTACATTATTGCAAGTGTGAATAGAGGTATCGGGGTCGAACACTTGAATAATCCATTGATCATGAGACATTGATGTATTCCCAAATTTTGATGGTGAGAGAACCTACCACTAATGACTGAAAGCCTCTAGGTACTCATAGGAATCTAGGTCTTGTCTCCAGAATATATGAGATGAATTTGATGGAAGGAGACCCGCTGAAAGGAGAGAATTGAGGCATCTCTCATCATTCAGCATGAGGTACAAATTAGGAGCTTCATGATTTGAAGGAAATAGGACGAAGAACATGTTCACGAATCAATGACCCTGTGCGTCTTTCGTGTGTGCCAGAAGCAAGTGGTGCACGAAAAGACCCTCTGAATATCAACCAATAAGGAAAACTGCTGACAAAGTTCAGGAAACCACTAATAAGGCTAATGGAATCCAATACAAGGCACAAATCCCAATGTGTGAATAGATGTCTTGTCGTTGAACACAAGGGAAACCACCCAGTCAGCGACCGACGATGAAATGTCAACTACTAGTTTCAAGATTACCTATCAATGAGGAAAGTAGGACCAGGGTTCACAATAGAACTACAAATTTCATGTAATTCTAAGACACACTGAGGGTATAGCTAACATGCAAAGTCAATATTTTTTAGGAATGGCCGACAGGTTGATAGACATCCTTTGAACAAAATCATGAGACATATGGAAGACTTTGGCAGCATAGACTCAATGATGAAACTTTGAGATGCAGGAGGCATCCATCAAACTCTCCATAGGGACTGGAAGAGTAACTAGTTGAGGGAGTAAAGTCTCTATAACGAGCTCATCTTTCTAAGGTCATGCTAAACCAAAATTTTTTATTACAAGTAGACTCAAAAATTTTGTGCTCTATTCAAAGGTGACTCGACTACTGCCAATATAAGATAATATTCTTTTCCCTCCTGTATTTGTTTTTTTTTCATAGTCAAATGAATGCTATGATACAGAGGAGGAAATGAGTGTTACAAGTAAGCAATCTAGTTCCAACTGTGAAACATACCTATGCTTAATGCAAGGAGGTGCATGCGGGAGATGGACACTCGAGGGAATGTTTCCTCTTGGGTATAGGGTGTCAAGATGAAAATTATATAAACAAGGCTCTACTTGGATGATGATGCAAACTACTGAGGTGAGAGGTTTATAACGCAAATTCAAGAACCAACAATAGGTTCAATACTGCAAGCAAGAGAATCAAATTAAATTACAAGTTAATGCCAAAAAATGTCATTTTTCGTAATCTTAGTCTACTTGGTTTGAAAAAGGGATAAACTTGCACCAAACAGACATCCTTTCAAATCCAATTTATGAGTGTGAAAGGGACAAGTTCACTCGACAATATTTTCTCTTTTTGAGAGAGTCGAAAAAGAGCTTAAATCAGACTAGTTGGGGGGTTTCTAGGAGGAATATAATGGGGGAGGCCAAGGCTCCCATGCAGGACTTCTGTCGAAATTTAGCAACTCACATATAGCTTACACATGCTTGGGAAAACCCAAATCTTTCCAAGCCGAGGGGGATAAAATACTTGCAGAGGTTACCTTATCTATAATATATCGTAGAACTCTTCTTATATGGAAGGGTGTAGAAGAATGAAGTCGAGGCTCTACAAGATCATTCCAATCAAAGGAAACCACCCTTGTACTTGGAGAGAGGGTGCTCGGAGAGATTATAATTCTCCCTTGTTTAGAACGTACATGACTAGATGATGCAGTAGCATCTCTCCATGCCAGCCAGTCAGCCACATCAGCGCGCACTCATGCAGGGCTGAAAGGGAGGCGCAGCCTCATTTTGAATTTGAATTCAATGTAAATTAATGCCTTAGGCTGGTGAGCCATGAATGCCATGCCTTTGCGCAGGCTATAGATAAGATAGGCATTTATTGTAGATCGGCTGAGATCTAGTTCTGAATAGCAGACTAGACATCCATTGATTGTAATTAATTAGAGTAGGTAAATCCTGGAGGGAGGTGCTCGATTGAGCCGCCTCATGTAAAAGAGATCTGAGATCTCATTTTGTAAGGGGGAATGGTTGAGTTGAAGAGCTAGGGAGAGATCAGGAACACCATTGTAAAACATACAGGCATTTGCCAATTGTTAATATATGAATACAGAGCAGTTTTTCCTGCAATATTCTGTTTATGTGTGTGTCTGTGAGTGTTTTCCTTTACGCTGTAATTGTATGCTGTTATCATGTATTTGCAGGGAGTTGGTTTGATTTCAGGTTGAGAGTCTTTGAGGCTTCATACCAGGAGGGTGTGACAGAACGCTGAGGTTCTGATAGCCGTGCACAGAGGATGCACTTCTGAACTCGTGAGGAGTCAGACAGAGACGTGATGAGGCATAGACTGAAGTCAACAACTCAGGAGGAAGATCTCTGAGGTTACTGAACACCTCAAGAGGAAAGGCTGTGTAGCTGAGACGCAGTTACAGATAGAATCACTGAGGATTCTGTAGGAGCTCTGCCAAGTGGGCATTGAGTGTATGCACAGTGGTGCTGAGGAAGAACTCTGCTAAGAGAGTTTGAAGACAGAAAACAGAATCTCTGAGGAGTTTTGTAGGAGCTCTGCCAAGAGGGCATCGAGCACGTGTACAGAGGTGCACAGAGAAAAGAACTCTACTGTGAGTTCAGAAAGACCGGAATCTCTGAGGATTCTGAGAAGCTCTGCCTAGTGGACATCGAGCGAAGTGCATGAGTGCACAGGTAAAGAAGAAATGTTGCGTGTTCTATGGAAGAGATACTCCGCTAGGAGGGCACCGAGGGAGTGTGCAGATGGCACAGGAGGAAGGAACTCTTTGAGTTCTATCATCTGAAGGAAGCATCCACTGAGGGAGCTTTCACTGGGTTACTGAATACCCAGAAGACTTAGAGAGAAGGTCTCTTGAGAAGAAGGATAGCCGGAGGTGTCCATATTCTCCATCAGAGGGAGAAGGAAGACAAAATTCCCCAAGGGGTCTGAATATTCACTGAAGCTCAGGAGAGACGACACCGAGTGTGTGTAGAGACTCTGCAGGAGCGCAGGAGTCAAAGAATCCGTGGAGGTTTCGAGGACAGAAGCTCAGGAGGAGTATTTCCTTCTTGTTACAGCAGGAACAGACCCAGGAGGAGCTCAAACCGAGAGAAGCTTTGGAGTGGGAGAATTCTCCAAGGAGGTGGATCAACGGATAGGATTCGCGTCGGAAGATCGCGAAAGCCCGCTGATCGTCAGATCGAGGCGAAGTTGCGCAGGCGTTAGCCCAAAAGCGCAGAAGGGAACCTGCCATCGGAGATCGGTATATCGAGCTTCGGCATTTGACAAGGCAAAAGTTTCGTGTCCATTGAAATCGTGAGTTGCGATTCCCCGAAACTACGAGAGCCGTTGATTTCCAGGGGGGCACATGTCACGAGATCATCCGTTCTGGAGATCCGAGGCACCAGGTATCGGGACCACGTAGGTCTCAAAACAACGACAAGATCTGGACCGTCCATCCGAGGGACAGGTGTCAGATGATCAAGCGCCATCGACGTTTGACGCATCGGGAAATCGACATTCCCGTGGACACGAGATCGGGGAAATCTCAGGTGAAAACCCCGATATAATCAGAGCCATTGATTTCCAGAGGGATGCGTGTCAAGAGATCCCTTCATATCGGGATTTCGGCATTCGGTCTTTGGCGATGCAAGAGTTGCATGTACGTCGGAATCGCAAGTAGCGATTTCCCGAGTTAATGGGAGTCGTCGATCGTCAGGAGGACAGGTGGCACGAGACCCTGAGAAGTCCGACTTCGGGGTTTCGGCGTTTGGCATTCCCGGAGGCGAGAATTCAAAATCTTTGAAATCACGACCGACGATTTCCCGAATCAACTGGAGCCGTCGATCAGGACAGGGACACGTGGCGTGAGATCCCTGAGGATCGGGATTCGGCGTTCGGCGTTTGGCGAGGAAAGAGTTTTATGCCTCGTGAAGTCACGAGTAGCGATTTCCCGATTAAATCAGAACCGTCGGTTTGAGCGCGGACAGGTGGCACCAATCCGGCGTATCGGGGTTTCGGCATTCGGGGTTTCCAGTATCGTGGAAATTGAGCACAACGAAATCATGATCCGCGATTTCCCGAGTTGATCAGAGCCGTTGAACTGAAGGGCACGTGTCGAAAGATCTGGAGGAGTCGGGATTCAGGGTTTTGTAGAGCCTGTGACCTCGTGTATCAGGAGATGCGAACTCCCGAATCGTGAAATCCCGATTGAATGAGAGGGAGACAGGTGTCATCGGGCTTCGGGGTTTCGGCGTTCGGTGCTTCGGGGTTCTCGACCACGAAGAAACTTTGCATCGTGGATTCGCGATCCGGGAAATCCCAAAGAGGACGTGGCAAGGTGGGTCCACAGGATATAGTGGAAGACAGGTGGCATCAACTCGGAGTTCAGGGTTCGGGGATTTGAAAGGGTAGTGTAACATAACATCGCCATTCCCGATTTCCCGATAGGGAAAATCCCGGTAGTGGGAAAGTTGACTCGTTGACCATCGGGGGTCGGGGTTTTGTTTTGCATGTGAACTGTGTTCGCGTGAATCGCGAACCCCCGAGTCGCGATATCCCGATTTCCGAAGAAGGAGTTACTGTGGGTGACTCATGACCTCCGAGAGAAATTGGAAGAGCTTAGACTCTTCGGGCCCGTGTGTGAAGAAGGTCCTGGTGGAGCGGCTCGCTCGGTGAGGGGCGGCTTGCATCAGTGTGGTATCAGAGCCTGAAGTCTTATCTGTGTATTGCAGGCAAGAGAAGAGAGGGAGAAAGAGGAGCACTCTAATACTCACGACTTGCGTCAGAGTGGTATCAGAGCGGGATTTCATCTGTATATTGCAGGTGAAAGAAGACAGGGTTGCTGAGAACTCTGTGGGGACTGCTTGCTGGAGGTAGCAGTCCGTAGACAGTCATTTGGAGACTGTGAGAAGATGAAGCTGACCACTCAGGATTGCTGGAGTGACAGCAGCAGATCTGTCGAGGGGACAGGTAGACACAGCAAAATGGCTACTGAAGGCCATACGAAGGAAAGCAAGGCAGAAAAGCTTGCAGAGGAAGAAAAAATGACTAGAGACCTCTATGAATTAAAAGCATACATAGAGAAGATGGAACTACGGATGCGGCAGGATAAAAGGAGGAGACGGCTGCGTGAATTGCCAATGAAGAAGGCAAAAGCAAAATGGCCAGTCAAGCAGCTGATGGTCATAGGACAACGTAGGTTGTTGAAAAGATGGCTGAGATATGCTGAGAACCTCAGGGCCACAGAAGAAAACATGATTTTTTACTGTTGGCCAGAGACAGGAAAAAGTCTCGATGGTGATGATGATGATGATGATAGGGATAAGTTGGAATCGGTCGATGGTTTCAAATACTGCCGGTTGGGCAGAAAAGAAGAAATTCCAGTTTGCCAGGAGAGCAACAATTTGGGATCAGTTGAGGATCTCAAGGACTGTCGTGAGGACAGCCAGGAAACTTTGCATTGCCAGCTGGGCGATGAAAGGAGATCAGGTGAAGATCTCGAAGACTGCCAAGAGGGCAGCAGAAGCGTACTAAGCTGCCTGGAGGGCAGAGATGAAAAATTGAGACTGTCTAAGAGTCTCTTGGACTCAAGGGAGAGTTCAATTCAGCTAAGGTTGCTGATGAAGATGGGATCGGTTGATCTCATAATCTGCCAGGGAAGCAGCAGTGACAACATCCCATATTTCCAAGTGGGCAGGGATGGACAGATGAATTCGGATCAGCCAGAGGAGCTGACAGAGCAAATGGGACTGCCTGATAGTCTCATAAATTCAGAGAAGAATTTAGATCAGCAAGTGCAGTTGACAGAGGTGAAAGAACATCAGGATGACATATTGATGATTGGGGGAATACAATTATTCCTACCATCTGCCCAGGAGGAGGCAGAAAATTCTGTTATACATGCAGCAACAGCAGAGCAGTCACAGTTGGAGATGACTTTCGAAGAAGAAGAATTGGAGCAGGTATCTGAGACTGCCCAAGCGGATGAAGAGAAGAATGAGTGTTCTGAGGAACAACTCAATGATTTCATCCAGCAAGCTGAAAGAGCTGTAGCACTGAGGCTAACAGCAGCAAAAGAAAAAGAATAAGATGAGCATTCTAAGGAATGGCTCGACATATTCAGCAACGAAGCTGAAAAGAATGCAACATGGGAGCTTGCAGCAGAAGGGGAAAAAAGAAAGGAGCATTCAGAAGAATGGCTTGACATCTTCAGCACTGAAGCTGAAAACAATGCAACAGGGGAGGTTGCAGAAGAAGAAGAAGAAGACACAGACAACATATGTTTGGTTGATCTATGGGAACAGATGGAAGCCCTGGAGGAAAGGGTAAAAGTACAGGGCATGCACATCCAACGGGTAAAGTTGGAGACAGATGAAGGCGTGGGAGATCGTAATGATCTTCCAAATGGACAAAAAAATTTGCAGCTGGGGAGACTGCAAAAACTAAACCAGCCACTGGAACAGCTGGATGAGGTGATCATGGATATCATGGAGCTGATGTTGAAGTCAGCAGATACTACCAGTGAGGAGAAGCTGGGCAGAAGGAAAGCAGCAGCAGCAGCGCAGCGGAAGCAGCAACAACAGAATGGAGCAAGTGAAAAGCTCCACAGACTTGTTTGGGACCCAGGTGGATTCCAACAATTACAGGGGAAGCTCATGAGCAGGAGCTCATGATTTTTGCAGCTGTGGAGTATGATGCAGGAGCATCTCTCCATGCCAGCCAGTCAGCCACATCAGCGCGCACTCATGCAGGGATGAAAGGGAGGCGCAGCCTCATTTTGAATTTGAATTCAATGTAAATTAATGCCTTAGGCTGGTGAGCCATGAATGCCATGCCTTTGCGCAGGCTGTAGATAAGATAGGCATTTATTGTAGATCGGCTGAGATCTAGTTCTGAA
>ML819925.1:4695-16329 GCA_009831015.1 Picea engelmannii | reverse complement strand
AAATTTACTTACATTTAACCAAGAAATCAAGTAGCAAACCCTAGTTGTAACACCTTCCACCAAGATAAATGCCAAAAATGCCAATAAAAGACTTCCTTCAACAAGTGTGCCTCACAATTTCAGCCAAGAACTCCAAGTGTAGCACAAATTTCAGACCTCACTAATGAGTGAGTGAGAGATGATGAAAAATTAAGGTAAAAACCCTCAATTTATACAGTACCATGACCTAGTTTCACTTTTAGGTCATAAAAAGGTCGACAAGGCCAAAATACTAAAAACCATATTGTTTTACATTAAATGCTTAAAATTAAAACCTAATCAAGCTAAAGAGAGACATCATGCCCCTTTTAGGGTAACGTTAGCCCCTTCTAGGGTAGATGCATCATCTTGGAGCAAAACGTTAGCCCTCCTTGGGCTTCTCCAACCTTCCACATGTGCCAAAACTTCCCCAGTTGTCTCCCAAAGTGTCCATGCTGCTAGGTGACATCATGGTCATGAAGGGTGACATCCTAGGCCTTCCAAGGACAACGTTCCACTAAAAAGGGCATAGTCCCCCTAGGTCAAGGTCTATCGGGGTGCCTCTGCAAGACATCCTCCTTCTCTCATGTGAAAACCCCTCTGTCTGGTCTCTTCCCCCTGCTGGGGTCTCAAAATCCATCTAGTGGGATCTTCAGCCCTATGGAGGTCTGAACTGATCATCTCCCCATGTGTACTGGTCCAACATGGTACCTATCTATCGGGCATGATCTTGCACATCAATAGTTAAGCCCTCCATGGGCTCATAAGTCACAGGGATCAAAGCAATGTCAATCACATATCATCATCAATTTTATTAAACATGTGCATAAAACCCCTATTACCCCAGTTAAAATATAAAAGACATTATACAAGCCTGCAATACAAGTTTGGAGAAAGTGACAGGGCATCCTATTGGGCTAGTGTCCACTGGAAGAGGAACTTTTCTGGAAGAGACTTCATCTAAGCCATGTAAGTGGGTGATGTGGATAAGGGATGTCCAAGCAAGTGGGTGTAGTGAGAGCAGAGGATGCAAATATTTACCTGTGGGTGCCTTTGTAGAAGGCGAGATGCACCTGTCCTGGATGAAATTTTTTCCAACCCCATTCATGCATTTTTATTATTTATTATTTATTATTTATTCTTTATTCTTTTTTTCTCAAGAGGCTAATCAGGGGACACTACCTTGGCGTGGTGACCAGTGGTGATAGTGTTACCCACAAGTACTTTCACATAAATGAGAAGGATGGCTCATGATGAGGCCCCCTTTCTCTTGGCCATGCAACCAAGAGTCACTACCCTGGCATGGTAAATAGATGGTGGTAATGTCATACTGCTAGGTACCCATGGACCTAATACACTGGATTGTGATGAGATCCCCTATCCTCTGATTAGGTCTTGTTTTGTTATTTTTGTGGGTCCCTCTAGTTTCTTGCAGAGAAGCCTTTTATTGCTTTCTTGGGGATCCCCGGGTGAAGCATCTTGAGGTTCACTTTAGGCTTTTATCTTTTTCGAGCTTGCTTTTACCTTCTGGGCCTTTAGCCCCTTCTTCCCACGAGATAATGTGCAATCTTGAAAATAGGTCAACCCAGTGCCCAAACAAGTGTAATGGGATAGATGAGTGGTAAGCAAGATGAAAAAGTGGTGCTATGACAGGAGCGGATGATGGATTTTTAGAAATCCCCCTAGTGGAAAACCAAAACCTACTGTCACAGGCTTACTAGGGCATCCTGTCATTCCCCCCAGACATGGTCAAGTGGGCATGTATAAGATCCAAGAATTTGTTAGGAACAAAAGGAATTAAATGCACATATTCAAAGGTTTCGAAGATCAGAGTGACACATACCATGATACCCATACTCATTACCTCATGGAGCAAGAACCATCTCTGACACAAGACCAAGCCGATGGTGATGGATGATGTTGTTGCTGGAAAGGTAGAGGCACTGAAAGGGAGAAAGATGGGCCCTCTAGGGCCATGCTAAAGTCAATCCGACTGTCGGTACTCCATGTCTAGGACCTATGGGCCTCGAGACATGATATCCTAGTTATCCCTAAAAGTGGGGGATAACATCTGGCTCTAACTCGAGGACATGTGCTCACCGTAGAGCACATGAGAACCTAAAAATTTATGGCATAACCAGTTTACCTGCTTGATCTCAATAGCAATATCAGTAACCGATTGGGGTGGTAAAACCACCCCAACATATATATATAAGACTGAAATAAAGCAATCATAAGTGTGAATGTGAAAGAAAACTAACATGCAATGCAAATGGTATAATACATGAATGCAAAAAATGCCTACCTACTTACTTGCACTTACCTGTGAAGTCAGGTTCCCCCACCTTGGTGGGGTTTGAGGAGGTGCCCAATGATCGGTAATGGGTGCCTTATTCCTTCCAAAGTAGACAAATAATAAGAGTCATCAACTGGTTCTCTTCCAACTTTGAAAGGTCTGAGCCATGATTGAGTGCTTCCTTTGACATTGGTTGGCTCTCCTTTCTGGGTATCCCACATCCACACTATGTCCCCTTCTTTGTATTTTCTGATCTTGTATTTGGTTGTTCCTTGAACCACCCTGGTGTATTGTGCGGAGGGAGGAGGGTGGGACTCTGCCATGAACACTTCCTGCTGGGACGGATGAATCTGTACATCATATTCTACCTTTTTTAGTATCTTCACAGTCCCAATTTACTTGTTTTTGTACTTGTCTAGGAGTTGCTGGTATTCCTCTTTATTAGGCCATTAAATATGATCAAATTCTTCCTCTGTTGCAAAATTCATATCATTTGGGGAATACTTATGAAGATTTTGTATGATTTTGTCATGTGCTTTATCATCTTTGATAAGACTACTATGCTCTTGCACATGAGTTGTAGTCACGGGTACATTTGGGAGACGACCGATAGTTCCATATTTCAAAGGTATGTTCAAATAAGTGAGGTCCATCTCAAGAGTACCTCCCAGATTTGAGGAAAACTTCCTAGACAATAACATCCCCCACACATCTGGGACATGCACGACCACTATGTCCATGTGAATGACTTTCTCAAGGTATTCCTTAAGGAAACCATGGACATTCTCAAGCACCCCATGTGTGGGTATGGATTTATTTTCAAAACCATACACAATTATGTAAGGCTTTTTTACTTTCAAACCTATTTGTTGCCTGACCTTGAGGGACATCATGTTAGCACCAGTCCCTGAATCTAGGATACAGTTGTTGAGGCTCTTGTTATTCATTATCAAGGTCATGAATAAGGGAGGATGTTCATCGTATTGGACCCTGAAGTTATCATCTTACAACATGATAAGAGGATCCATGGGTCCATATGATCCTTGGAAAAAGTTGTCAAATCGTTCTTTAACAGATGGCACCTTGATGACTTCTTTCAAAGGGATGGTTACATGCATCTTGGATAATTCCCCTTCAAAGTCAAATTTCAAGTTAGTCCTTTCAGTTTTGGACATCTTAGGAAGAAGTACGTCCAAATATGGGGGTTTTGTTTGGTCAGCGTTAGGTTGGTTCAACTTCTTTCTCTTATACACCTGGAACTCTTGTTTCTTCAAGTTTTCTTTTGATTCCTGGCCTAGGTTGTTTATTACCGCCATTATATCCAACCTGGATGCTTCTTTCATGCCCTCCTGATGATCTGCAGCAGTGATATTTATTTGAGAGCCTTCCATGATGTGGCCTATATTGTTCACTTGTTGATGGCCATCATTGTTGTAAGGAAATTCATGCTCCCAATGTGCTTCACTGCATTCCAAGCACCAAGGGTTTTCATCCAGGGGCTAAGGTGTTTGGAACTTCTTGATCATTATTTGGTTTATAGAATTGGTTCCCCTTTTGAAATTGACCTTTATACGGGACCCTAGGTGCTTGGCTCTGGCATATCTCTAAGTTAACTATTCTACTCATCATTAGCTCTTGATTTTTTATGATGCCATCCATGGAAGCTTGTAATTTTTCCATATTGGCGCAAAGGTCTGAAGTAGGCTCGGTATTGTGGACTATCTTTGGTTTGGTATCCATTTTCCCCCTTGTATTTGCGAAAGGCTCAATCTTAGATGAATGGAGGTTTCCCTCAATCTTAGTATCCAACTCTTGAGCTTCTTAGATTGATTGGGGGTTTTTTTCCCTGAGAAGATACCCTAGTTGGCTAGTTAAATACTTGGTGTAAATATGGACAAGATAATCACCGTTTGGATGATGGCTTACAAGGATATTTTGTAACAAAGTTTAAAACCTAGTATGGAATTCCCGAATAGATTCATTCTCATGTTTCCAAAGGGAGTTCAACCTGGTAATAAGCATGTTGGGGTCTTCTTTGATACTCCATCTCTTAAGAAAATCTTCTTCTAGTTTGTCCATGGTATTAATACCACCATTGGGAAGGCCTAGGTACCAACGCCTTGAAACATCAAGGAGGGTAGCGGAGAACAACTTCATAACTAATTCTTCAGCATCATCACTAATGGGATGAAGCTGAAAAAATGCCCAAAAATTTCTCATGTACTCTTTGGCACTGATTGCATCAATACCGGTAAACTTAGGCAACCACTTTTCATACTTGGATGGAATTTGCCTAGGGTAGCCTGGTATGGCTGACATGTCTAGTGGTTTGAAAAGAGTGCATGACCATTGTCTTTGGTTGTTAGTTGGGTTCATTGTATTGGTCTGAGTTACTGAGATAAACATGGTTTTCAAAGGAAGACTCCCTCCAAAAAGTGATTTTACAACAGGAGAGTTTCGGGGAGGATTTCTTCTGAAGGATAGAGGAGGATTACTATACCTCCTTGTAGTTTGTGGAGTCACCAGATAATTTTCTTGAAACTATCAAAAGGATAAGGGAAAACACCCAAGGTGGAGTCGCCAGGTAAGCTTGTAAGATAAAGACTCTAGAGGCAAGGCTTACCGAAAATTGTCATCTTTGAGGAAGGTTTGACTCAGTGTTTTTTGGCAACAACGCCAAAATTTTATCGCACAGTTTGTAGTTAGGATAAAAGATAGATGTAAAGAGAAAAACTGGCATAAGTGAACCAATCCCACCTAATGTCACCTCAATAGGAAGGTTCTTTATGTTTATGGAGGTAAAGCCTAGGGGAGACATCCCAAGTGACTTGGGGTTTTGAGAAGGCAAAGGATTGAAGGATAAAAGATAAATTCCCCCCTCACAATTCACCACCAAGAAGATAATCCAGATAATCATCCAATAAAGAGAAGTATAACCAAAATGGAGATGCACCTACCCGAGACAAAGAAACAATAGATAGATATATGCAAGCTTACTCGCTTGGTTAGTACTTCATATAATCAATGACTATCTGATATATAAGCAATTGAGAAATAAATATTGATGAAGTCAATGTTTATATAATATCAATGATGTACAATATCACTTCTTCAATAAATGTTAAAGGAACGTGGCATTCAATATAACAATTAACACTTCATTCAAATGATGCCTTAAATAACCATTCAATTGCTCACAAGTAAAACGATAGCTGCACAATGATGTTAATAGAAAAAGATGACAGCAACAAATTAGTTAGTAGGGTTAGTCTTAGGTTAGGGTTAGAGTAGTTAGGGTTTTGTTCAAAGTATTAAGAGTTTATTTGAATTATAGTACTCACACACTAGGCCTTAGATCAGTGTGTTCCTAGGGTAAATGGAGTCAAAAGGAGGATGCAGAAGTTGAAGGATCAAAGATGATAGTACAACTAAGGAGGGGAGGGTCAAGCCTTGAAGTGTTTCTATGGAAAGGCCTCAAGGAAAAAAACTCTAGGGGAGAGAGGCTCACTTTGGTGTAGGGGATCTAGGCCTCAGTGCTCTCTCCTTCTTCCTTAGCTCAATGGAAAAAACGGCTAGCTCAAAAGGTTGCATAAAACTAATACAAGAGGTTTTGCAGGCAACGTGTTGCTATGGCAAGGGTTCACCAAGAAAACCCTAGGGAAAATCGGCTCATCAAGGTGTAGGGGAACTAGGCCTTGATGCGTTTTCTCCATCTTAGCTTCAGAAATATAAAATGGCTAGCATAAGATAATATAGACTTCAATGTTGCTAAGGCAAGGCTAAATATTTATTCAACAAGAGCTATAAAGAGAAGAGTGTTTCTAAGGCAAGGCTCTATCTCACTTCAACAAACAAAAAGGCGAAAAATATTGATAGGGACATGAGACAAGGACCTTCTATGTGTTCTTGTCCCCTAGGGTTTAAATCAGAAAATTATAACTATAAACACAAGAGAAATAACACTACAACCATTCATTCAAGAAGTTTTGCATAAATTTACTTACATTTAACCAAGAAATCAAGTATCAAATCCTACTTGTAACACCTTCCACCAAGATAAATGCCAAAAATGCCAATAAAAGACTTCCTTCAACAAGTGTGCCTCACAATTTCAGCCAATAACTCCAAGTGTATCGCAAATTTCATACCTCACTAATGAGTGAGTGAGAGATGATGAAAAATGAAGGTAAAAACCCTCAATTTATACAATACCATGACTAATTTCACTTTTAGGTCATATAAAGGCCGACAAGGAAAAAATACTAAAAATCATAATGTTTTACATTAAATGCTTAAAATTAAAACCTAATCAAGTTAAAGAGAGATTCCATGCCCCTTTTAGGGTGACGTTATCCCCTTCTAGGGCAGATGAAACATCCTAGAGCAAAATGTTAGACATTCTTGGGCTTCTCCAATCTACCACATGTGCCAAAACTACCCCAGTTGTCTCCCATAGCATCCATGTTGCTAGGTGATGTCATGGTCATGAAGGGTGAATTCCTAGGCCTTCCAAGGCCAATGTTCCACTGAAAACGGCACAGTCCCCCTAGGTCAAGGTCTGTTGGGGTGCCTCTGAAAGATGTCCTCCTTCTCTACTGTGCAAACCCCTATGTTCGGTATTTTCCCCCTGCTGGGGTCTCAACATCCATATGGTGGGCACTTCAGCCCCATGGAGGTCCAAATTGATCATCTCCCCATGTGTATCGGTCCAACATGGTACCTATTCGTCAGGCATGATCCTACACATCAACAGCTACGCACTCCATGGGCTCATAAGTAACAGGGATCATAGAAATGTCAATCACATATCATCATCAATATTATTAAACATGTGCATAAAACCCCTATTACCCCAGTTAAAAGTTCAAAGACATTATATAATCCTGCAATACAAGTTTGGAGAAAGTGATAGGGCATCCTATTGGGCTAGTGTCCACTAGAAGACGAAAGTTTCTGAAAGAGACTTCATCTAAGCCATGTAAGTGGGTGATGTGGATAAGGGATGTCCAAGAGAGTGGGTTTAGTGAGAGCAGAGGATGCAAAGCTTTACCTGTGGGTGCCTTTGTAGAAGGCGAGTTGCACCTGTCCTGGATGCAATTTTTTCCAAGCCCATTCATGCCTTTTTATTCTTTATTACTTTTTTTATGAAGAGGCTAATTAGGGGACACTTCCCTGGTGTGGTGACCAGTGGTGAAAACATTACCCACAAGTAATTTCACATAAATGAGAAGGTTGTCTCATGATGATACCCCCTTTCTCTTGGCCATGCAACCAAGATTCACTACCTTGGCATAGTAATCAGCTGGTGGTAATGTCATACTGCTAGGTACCCATGGAACGATTAGGCTGGCTCATGATGAGATCCCTTATCCTCTGATTAGGTCTTGTTTTATTATTTTTGTGGGTCCCTCTTGTTTCTTTCTAAGAATCCTTTTATTTCTTTCTCGGGCATCCCTGGACGAAGCATCTCAAGGTTTACTTTAGGTTTTTATATTTTTCCAGCTTGCTTTTACCTTCTGGGCCTGTTGACCACCTCTCCAACATAGGTGGCCAAATTCATGTGCCATGAAGATATGCATCATCATATGCAAATTTGTTGAAGACTTTTGGTCCTACACGACATTGTTTGGCCCCAACACTTCTTTTTGTAACTGGAATTTCCGCACCCCTGCATGGGTTAATAATGTAATAGGTCTGCATGAGTCATGTCTAGGTCAGTTACCTTGGGATCGGTTCACTGGGATATTTCCTTTCACTGAGGTTTTTTTATCCTCAGGTTATCAATTGGGCTTTTCAGCCTTATTGATTTCCCTTGAGCTTTTCCCTCACACTTGCAATAATTCCTCCAAAGTGGTGAACGACATTCCAGTGGGTTTATCTTTTGGTAAATATTATAGGGAATCATTTTAAATGACCATACAAGACATCTTAGAAAGTTTCGCTAAATTTCGTCGACTCTAATTTATTTTTTTTTAATTAATTAATTTTAATTAAATTTCCCTAAGTTTGGAGGTTCAATTATTTAATTAATTAATTAATTTTGAGTAAAAATTGTAAAAACTAGGTCTTTGGTTTTTTGATAGGGGTATTTGTGCTCAAAAGAAATGGAATATCACCCCCTACACCTTGGGACCAAGTTTCATCTCGTTCGGACAAAGTTTTCTATGGGTTTGTCCACCCGGAGTGTCAGTCAGTCTAAAACAATAATTTTAATTGCTAAAGTCCAAACATGGCAAAATTGTAAAAATGTAATAATGAGTTAAAAGGTTGTTAAATGATGGATTTAATTTAGAGAGATACTCTCTAAGCCTAACCTGACCAACCAAGATTTTTATATCCTTTTCTACCCTCTCCCCCTCTTACCCTCTTCAAAAGGTGACACCCTCCTTCAGGAGAAAGACGTGGCATCTTGTTTTTAATTGGTCGGCGGCCTCCTTCCATTGGTTGGTTTTCTCCTCCTCACCTCCATGTCCCTCCTTGCCTCATCCTAACACCTTTCCCTCATATTTCACCCTCCATAATTTCCCTCATCTCTCACCCTCCATCCTTTCCCTCATCCCCAAAAGTTATGCCCTCCTAGGAGAAGTGCACCCCCCTCCATCCAGAAATTTCCCAAATAATTTTAAAAAAATTATTTGAACCCTCTCAGCTTGCTTGGCATCAATCCCAATGCCTCCCACACCCTTTTTTCTTTATCCAAACATTTTCCACACTTTCTAAACCCTAGATCTAGGATCCAAACCCTAGATGGTACACCCTAGCCTTGAGATCTACTATATTGCTTGGTGGTAGACACTTGGCATTGATCCAAGAGAGGTAGGTTTGCCTCTCCAAGTATAAATAGATCCCTTTCCTCACTCCCAACTCACCATATCTTGAGCTAATGTTATGCTACTTGATTTCTCTCTCTCTCTCTCTCTCTCTCTCTCTCTCTCTCTCTCTCTCTCTCTCCACATTTTCCATTCTCTAGCTATTGGGGTTTTGGAGATAGCTTTCTCCAAGATTCTTTTTCTTGAGTAATAAAGAGAAAACCTTTGGAGGATTATTGGAAGAGTTATGCACATGCTTTTTATTGTCATACACATGAGGTAAAGTTGTTCAAATTGTTTTGGTGATTGCATCCATTTGATCCTAAAGTAAAATGTTATTTGGGTAGATCTAGTAATGCACATGCTTGTAGATCTATATATCCTGTTATGCTAGATAAGATTGAAATGTCATCTTGTTAGTATATGCAACATATTATCTCTTGTATGCACATCACCTCTTGAGTTTTGCAGGTTTAGCTTCAAGGGTTTCATTGGGAAAACCTCAAGCAAGAAGGCTCCCTTGAGACACACACAAACTCCATTCCTTTCTCACTCTTACTCTTATTCTATATTGTTGTTCATTTCCATACATATTTCAGCTAGTTTAAATTAGCAAGACAGGTCATTTTTATCAAATATTATAAATTTTTCTTAAGAATTTTTTTTTCCCTAAAAGGGCAAAAGTTTTTCTTCACTCTTTTGGTTGTGTGTATCATTTCCAACAAGGATACCTTGCTGGTTTTTGCAGGTTCAGATATGGTTGAGAGGGGTTTTGGATACCCAAAGACATCTACACAACACTCAAAGACCCCCCAAAGGGATTGGTAGCTATTTCTCAACCTCCTTCTTCAATGTTTTAGAATTTTTGTTCATTTCTTCTCCTTCTTTCTTGCTTTAGGTGGCTCATAGTTGTGGGAGAAGGAGTGGTACAGCCTCCTCCCACATGTGAGCCTTGGGGTAGCTAGGATTTAGCATAGATGTTTCCTTTTTGCATTTTTCTTTTCCTTTTTAGCCTAGGACGCGGGGCTTGGTTGATATTGGGCATCCTCCAAGCCTAGGACATGGGGATTAGTTTGTTTTCTTTCCATTTGTTTGTTTGCTACCTAGTTTTTCCTTCTTGTTATCTTGCCTCTCTCTTTTTCTCAATATTTCCAAAAGATTAAGCAAGCTAATTAATTGCCTACCTATTGAGAGAGGAATACCCCAAGTGGTAAGGTTAGGGTTTTAATATATGATTATGATCTAAGCCTATTGGGCATAATCAACTTAGCTAGATATATTTGCATTCTTAAATTTCTTCAAAGTTTTATCTTAATCTTAGATTCTTAGATCTATAACCCTAAATGCTTCAATGCTTCAATAAGTGAATGGTGTTTTTCTTTCATGCTCTTAATATTAAGGCTTGTTATCGCACAGTTTGTAGGAAAGGTTTAGATAGCTTGAGTCAAGGCTTCAAACTGGCGTAACAGGAGCTTCCCCACCCACTGTCACCTCGATGGGGAGCTCTTTCTATTTAGGGTGGCTAATCCCAAGGGAGACGTCCCTAGTAATCTGGAGTTTTGAAGGAGAAGGATCAAGGTTTAGGGCTTTCAAAGGTTAATATTAAGCTTCCCTTCATAGATTACTGCCAATATGATAGTCAAAAGAAGAAGATATTCCACTAGATGGCACCTGTTTGCGAGACAAGACAAGTAAAACTAAAATGTGTTGCAGTGGTTAGTACTTCAAGTATTAATGACTATCTTCAAAATATATATGAGCAATGATGAAATGTAATTATTGACGAAGTCAATGATTACTAATAAAGACAAAGGCTTATAGAACTTCTTCAATAAATGCAAAATGGTAAAGGCATTCAATGTACACAATCTATCCTTGTTATATCACAATGCAGTTATTATGCTCATCCACCAATATTGTTGCTGCGTCACTATGCAGAATTAGGGTGACGTCAGCCTTATTAACAGGTCAATTTGAGGACAATGAGTGGAACGTTTTCTCAAATAAGATTATGAATGCAATCAACAACTCAAAGTCTATCAAATAAGGTGATAAATGTCACAACGTTTCAGGCCAACAAGAGATCAAACAAGTGTGACGTCACCTATATTATTTATGTTTTAGGGTTAGGGTTAGCTAGTCAAAGAGGTGGACGTTTTGACAAATCAACCAATGGAATTGCATAAAACCTCTATGGCTATAGAGAGATGAGTCAGCCGCAACTTTTAGTCCAAGAAAAGATTCAAATGAGGCAAGACGTCATCATCAAACTAGGGTTAGTCTAGATGCTAGGGTTAGTTAGGGTTTCAAATAAAAGAGTTTTGAAAGAGTGTTTTAAGCACAAAAAATCTCAACGTTGTACTTCTATACTAGTGCCTTGGGTTAATGGAGTCAAATGGAGAGAAACTAATGGCTTGGAGAAATTTAAACCTAAGGACAAGAGGATTAGGTTTAATGGTGCTGCTATGGCAGGGCCACTAAATCAAAACCCTAAGAAGAGAAGGCTTATTT
>ML819924.1:16317-46611 GCA_009831015.1 Picea engelmannii | reverse complement strand
TCTCCAATATTTCAAATGGTCCACAATACCTTGTTGCCATTTTTGGGAAGCTTCCAACTCATTTTATCCTTCACTTTCAAGAAGACATGCTTACCCACTCTAAATTCTTTGTGTGTTATGCCTTTGTCTACATGATTTTTCTTCCTATCCTGTGAAACCTTTATGTTTTGCTTTATTTTCACCATCTACGTTTCCATTTCCCTGAGTAGTTATGGCTCAATGATGGCTTTATCCACTAGGTTGTCTTAATTTATAGGTGTGTTACACCTCTTTCCATACGAGGCTTTAAATGGGCTCATATTCAAAGATGCTTGATACCCATTATTGTAAGAAAATTAAACTAGATGAAGGTACTCTTCCCACCTAGAATTCTTGTCTATTACATACATCATAATCATATATTTAATCACCTGATTGATCCTCTCTGTATGCCCATCTAAATTTGGGTGATATGTTATACTAAAATTTTAAATTTGTACCAAATCCATTAATCCTTTCCAAAAATTTGATGTGAATTTTGGATCTCTATCAAAGACAATTTCCTTAGACACACCATTGTAGACTRAYAATTTCCTTGATATAAATCTCTACAATGTTGRTTTCCTTATGYTTTAKCTTCACTRGAATAAAATGGGTATCCTTTGTTCATTTATCCACCACTACCATGATCGAATCATGTTGCTTCATAATTCTAGGAAGCTTGGTAATAAAACCAACAATGACAACTTATCATTTCCACCCAGGAATGGGAAATGGCTATATGTAATGTACCTCAAAAATCACCAATATATATATATATATATATATATATATATATATATATATATATATATGTACATTTACCCTTGAAAAGTTTCGAGATCTCAAGCAAGTAAGCGCTTTGTAAGAAGGCTTGAGTCTGAAGGTTTTCTAGAGTCCTTACTTTCATCAACTGTCCTTACAATTCAACTTAAGTTTTCAAATCGACGATATAATGAGTATTTTTTTTATTATTTTTTAACTAAAACGGTTGTGTATTTTATTAAACGGGAAATCCAGTTGGTCGAAGCCTTACATCCTTCGCAAAACCATCTAAAATATTTTACACGCTGCTGTCCTTTTCAAGGAATACAAATTTTTATTAGGTCTCCATCATTTATGCATAGTTCTCCTTGGGCCAAGAGGCAACCTTTATTGGCTAAAGTATCTGCTTCTTTGTTTGAATCCCTGAGTATATGGTAGCAGTTGAAGGAGGTGAAGTCTTGGAGAATGTGTCTTAGTCTTTGCATGTTCTTGTTTAGGCCAGCATCATTGAACTGTCCTCCCGAGTGTATCATTTTGATCAAGATTTTGGAATCTCCAAATGCTTGTAGGTTCTGGTGGCCTCTTTCCTTGACTATCTGGCAGGCTTTTATCAAACTCAAGATTTCTGCTTGGTTGTTGGTTCGTTGTCCGAGTCCCCAACAGAAGGTTCCTAGAGTTTTCCCTTCGCTGGAGTAAATGATTCCTCCAGCTCCCGCTGTACCAGGATTTCCCTTGGAGGCACCATCGAAGAATGTTGTAGTCATTCCTTGCTTCTGCCACCATCTCTGGAAAGTGTCATGATTGTTTCTTAGCCTCCATTTTGTTTTGGAATGGGGTTTTTCAATGCTTTAGGTCCGAAGAGTGAGCACAGAGTTACCGAGCCAATTCTTTTCTTCCTGCTACAGCAGGATGTTTGTTTTGTGGTTTTGAGAACTCAAAGTTTCTAAGAGGAGACCTTTTGCTTTCGCAGCTACCATGTCGGGGGTCCATGATGTATTGTTGAATATTTGCTCGTTTCTTTCAAGCCAAAGCTTCTAGCACACATACCTAGGGATGGAGATCCAAACTCTGGCCCATAGCGTTTTCAGTGAAAGCGAGGGATAACAGTCCTTCCAGGTTGTAAAAAGATCTACAACTGAGATGTTAGAGGGGGAAGCGACCTTGAGACCATGGAGGGTAAGGAGCCAGACTTTGTTTGCAAATTGATATTCTACAAACAAATGGTCGGATGTTTACATGGCTTCTTTGCATAGAGCACATCTTTGAGGGCATGCAATGTTTCTTTTCATTAAGTTTTCACAAGTTAGAATCTTTTTGTGCATTAGAGTCCAGAAGAAAAAATTTACCTTGGGAATCGCAGTAGAGTCCCATACCTCCTTCCATATTTTTGCTGGGAGTGATCTATCTTTTTGGCATTGAAGCATAGCGTAGCCTTTGGCTGTAGAGTAACTCCCTGTGGGTCCCCAGCCCCAGTTGTCTTTTTCAGACTTGTGCACAGGTGCTGCCTCTCGGAGCTCTGCTTTGAGCGATTCAATCTGTTGGAGGAGGTGATTTGGGACATTGCCGAAATGCCATTCTGACCAGGAGCCGTCCTCATTCCAATTTGAGATATCACTGATACTCTCTTTTCCTCTGTGGGCAAGAAAAATGTGAATTTCGTTCAAGTTGGAGTTTGAGACAAGGGACAGCCTCCCCATTATCCGATCTGTCCATAGGTAAGTCCATTTGCCATTTCCAGGAATGCGTTACAGATACTGGGTGAAGATTCGCATCCCTTTGAGGCACAATTTCCATAGCTGCGTGCTTTTCCTGTAGGTGGTGTTTTGTAAATTTTGAATTTTAGCACTGGGAATGTATTTGTGCAATAGCGTTTTACTGAAAGGATGAGAAGGCTCACTGTGAATCTTCCATAGGATTTTGCATCCAAGTGCAGTGTTGACAAGAGATGGATCTCTAATCTGGAGCCCACCTTCTCTCAGAGGCAGCTTTATTGTTTCCTATCTGACCAAATGGAACTTGTGTTCATTCCCTTTACCATCGTGCCACAGGAAATCTCTGAGCAACTTGTTGATTTTCCTAGAAATTGATTTGGGTGCCAGGAGGTAGGCTGCTTGGTAGAACGACAGTGAGGAGAGAACTGACTTTATCAGTGTTAATTTTCCTCCATGTGTGAGCCAATTTCCTCCCCAAGCATCAATGTTTCCTTTAATTTTTGTTAAGACTCCTTCCCACAAGTTGACTTTATTTATACCCAGTGATAATGGTAGCCCAAGGTACTGTATCTTTTCCCAATCTGCATACCCTTTGAACCCTAGGGTGTGGGCAATCCTTTGAGTTTCGTGTTCTGCTACATTCCAACTATAGATACCACTTTTCCTTTCACTTATCAAAGCTCCTGACACTTTGCAGTATTCTCAAATTATTCTCTTGAATGCAGAAGCTACTCTGTTTGAGGCTCCTCCTAGCATAGGAGAGTCATCCGCAAATAGAGCATGATTAAGAGGCTTAAGGTCTTTCGTAATTCTCAAGCCTGGGGCAGCTCCTTTTAACCTTTCCTGCTCCAACTTCCTGCTGAGTGAATCCGCCATTAAAATGTATAGAAAAGGAGAGAGAGGGAAACCTTGCCTCAACCCCCTCGAAGATTTAAAGAACTTTGTTGGCCTCCCGTTTACCAAGGGTGCTATCCATGGGTTGTGGGTGCAGGCTTGTATCAGGTTTACAAACTCTTTCTCAAATCCGAATGAGAGTAGCACTTGATATAGGAAGGACAACTTTACTCTGTCAAAGGTGTTAGCCATGTCTAACTTGATCAACATGCCCTTCTCTTTTCTGAGTTTGCTGGAATGCATAGCTTCCTGAACTAGGATTACATTGTCCAGGATGTGTCTCCCTTTGACGAATCCTCCTTGTGATTCTAAGATGAGCTTTTCGAGCAGTGGCTTTATTCTGTTTGCAAGGAGTTTTGCAATTATCTTATAAGAGGCGTTACAAAGGGAGATTGGCCTGAATCTATCAAAGCAGGCAGGGTTTGTTTCTTTCAGGATTAAAGTGAGGAAAGTTGAGTTGGTGCCACCTCCCAGTTTTGCTTTCTGTATGAATCCTTTTATCATTCTAATGAAATCAGATTTGATTATATTCCAAGATATCCTATAAAAATGAATAGTGAACCCGTCTGGACCTGGAGCTTTGTCAGGGGCCATGGACAAGATGATTTTGCTGATTTCTTCTTCGTTGGTTGGACTCAATAGTGTTGTGTTATCTTCTTTTGTAACCAGAGACAGGATGTTCTTGAGGAATTCCTTACTTCCTTCTTCGTTATCATCATTCTCTTTGCTGTAAATATGGTGGAAATGTGAGACAACAACAACCTTTATTTGATCTATTCCTTTGCAAATCTTCCCATCATTGGTTGTGATTTCAGAGATGTGATTCCTGGAGAGATGGGCTTTAAATTGACGATGGAAGTAAGATGTGTTTTTGTCTCCGGATTCCAACCATAAGCTGCGGGATTTTAGTCTCCAGTATTCTTCTTCGATTATGAAGGAGTGGTAAGTTTTACTTTGGATTGCTTGTTCCTTTTCCAGATCTGTATTAGCAATATCTTTTATTTCCATTTCATTCTGCAACTTTCCCAATTTCTGCACTAGCTCCATTCTTTGGGTGTTGGGATTTCTTTCCGGGATTTTGCTCCATTCCTTGAGTGTTGTTTTTTTTGTTTTTAATTTTTGTTCCCAGAAAAAGTGGGGAGACCCAGTAGCTGTGGCGGCCCATGCCAGTCGGACTGTCTCATAGAAGCCACTCTTTTCTTTCCACAAAGGGCTGAATCTGAATGGGATTGAGCCTAAATTTTCTTCTTCCTCTAATGAAAGCAGGATGGGTTTGTGGTCTGAGGTAAGCTTGGGGAGGATGGCTGTGGATATTAGCTTCATTTCCAACAACAAAGTGATTTGACCCAAAAACCTATCCAATATGGCATAAATGTGTTCCTCCCCTGTCCTATTATTGGTCCAGGTGTAGAGCCCTCTATGTGGTTTAAAATCCATTAGATTCGACTATTATATCATGTCTTATACTACATGAATATGTTGATCCTTGCTGGTCCTTCCTCCCCTCTTTTATTTTCCATTCATTACTAGGTTGAGATCTCCAACAATGATTATATTGTTTGGGGAAATTAGTTCTAGATACTCATTTAAAGTTTTCCAACAGTCTTTCTTTTAGGAGTGCAAAGTTGGTACATAAAGATTGAATAATGAAATGGTTAACCTACTTGTTGTATGCCTCAATTCTGTGAAGATCCAATGCTGAGTGGTGTAGGAGTTGACGAGGCTGAACTGATCTTCCTTCCACAGTGTTTCTATTCCTCCAGAGGAGCCCCTTGCAATGATCGCTTTCCCTGTATTCTTCTGCCATTTTCTTTTACTAATCTCTAGAAGGGCTTCCCCTTCAATTTTTGTCTCTTGGAGCATGAGAATGTTTGCTGGTTCCACTTTGATCAAGTCCTTAGCCGCTTCGATTTTCGTCAAGTTCCCCATACCTCTACAGTTCCAAGAGATGATTTTCATTACTTACTATTGGGGGTGGATGGGCCTCCTCCTTTTAGAGACCTTATTCTTTTGTTTCTGCCGATTGACATTTCTATGGTGGGTTGGCTTCCTTGAGTATTTTGTCTTTTTGCCTCTTCCTCCCTTGCTTCTTTACGAGACTTATTTCCTGCTCTTTTGGCTGACCTTTCTAAGATCTCATCCTCAGAGGAGCTTCTTGGTTCTATCATTTTCTTTCTGGCTATGTCTGCATATGAAGGAGAGGGGGTTGCATGCAGGATTCCTGCCGTTTTCCCTTGTTCCCATGTATCTTTCCTTTTTGGGGGGGATTTTGGATGTTCCCTGTTGTCCGTGATTATTTCTGGTTCTTTTGTTTCCTTATTGAGATTTTTCTGTTTGAGTTACTGATTGCGGCATGGGGTTGGGGTCCCCGTCGAGTTGCTCTTTCTCTAGTTGCCTGGGGTTGCCACTCTTCGTTGTTCCTTTGCTTCTGGATCTTGCTGTCCCTATTTTTTGGACTGTGATCCACTAATGAACCCACACTAGAATGGAGGATGGCACATCCTGAGCTGGATCGAAATCCGGGGTCCATTTGTTTAGACATAACCCCTGGGGTCCCATGAAATATGGGTCGTTTCTAAATATGAGGCTTTTATCTTCAGGGTTTTCAAAGACGAAAATGAAGTAGCCTTTCCCTATGAAATGACTCTTTATCCCTTCTGAGATGAGCGGGCTCCAGTTCCTCTGCACCCATGCTTCGACGGATTTGGGAGAGGGCCAGAACCTGGTAAATTGCTCGATGAGGCCTCTGTTTGCAAGATTGATTGTCAACCTGCAAGTTTCTTCTAATGGCAGTTCTACACTTGGGATGCATTCTAGTTTCTTGACAAATTTCTATTGAGCTGCTGACGACGGTCTCTTGGAAGCCTCCGCCACAAATTTTCTAAATGCATCGATCTCTAGCAAAGGGGGAGAGATGGGGATGGCTCCCCCACCAGCGTCCATGGTTGGGGGACCCCTTCTCGCTGCTCACTGCATTGTGCTCCACGCTTAGCTCGTGCTCCTCACACCCTCACGCTTCTCACACGATTTTTTCCTCCTTTTTTCTCTGACGATAAAATGAGTATTTACTTATCACTTCAATGTTTAATTTAAGATCCTGAAATTTATAACTACTCTCTTATCTGTTAGTACCTATAACACTACCACAGTCCTAACAACATAAGAAACTTTGGGGTTTTTATGACCAAAACCCTACATAAAAATAAAATACTACCCTATGTCTACAATACAAACGACTGGTAACACGATCTGTTACTCCCACCTCTATCCAGGATGAAGAATTCCCCAACATTCTTTTACCTGTCCATTTATTACATTATTAGGTTTGTTCCCATAACAATAAGTTTCTTCTAAGTTCCTACATCTTTGTGAAGAAACAGAGGTCAAACGGGTTTCGGTGATCACAAGTACCGAACAAAACAAGGGACCCTATTGTTTGTCGAAATTCAAAATACAAAATGACTGTGGGTCAGCATTCCAGGGTTTCACAAGTACAAGAGCCAGACATCAACAAACAACATTTCCCAAAATTGTGAAAATATATCGAGCTCTTCGGGGTTTTGGGGTTCGGGATTTCGTGAGTACAGAAGCCAAACATCAACAGATACAAACCTATGAAAAGGAGAAAGAGGAAAGGTGGGTCCCGCATTTCCGGATTTCTGGGTTCGGGAATTCATGAGTTCCGATGTCCAACATAAACATGAACAGACTTCTGAAAATGTGAAAATGCCCAGCACTTCAGGATTTCGGAGTTCTAAATTTCGTGACCTCAAAAAACCAAACATCAAATAGAAACGAATCCCAAAATTGCGAAAAGAAAAGAACGTGGAACTAACATTTCGGGATTTCTGGGTTCAGAATCCTACAACTTCAAAAGTCGAAACATCAACCACAGACAATTCTCGAATTGTGAAAAGAAAAGAACATGGAACTAACGTTTCGGGATTTCGGGATTCGGGTTTTTGGGGTTTCAAATGTCAAACAACATAACACAACAATTCCCGAATTCTGAAAAGTGAAAGGGTGTGGAATTAACACTTCTGGATTTCAGAATTTGGTTTTTGGGGTTTCAAATGTCAAACAACATAACACAACAATTCCCGAATTTCGAAAAGTGAAAGGGTGTGGAATTAACACTTTGGGATTTCGGGATTCGGGTTTTTGGGTTTCAAATGTCAAACAACATAACACAACAATTCTCGAATTCTAAAAAGTGAAAGGGTGTGGAATTAACACTTTGGGATTTCGGGATTCGGATTTTCAGGGTTTCAAATGTCAAACAACATAACACAACAATTCTCGAATTCTGAAAAGTGAAAGGGTGTGGAATTAACACTTTGGGATTTCGGGATTCGGGTTTTCGGGGTTTCAAATGTCAAACATCATAACACAACAATTCCCAAATTCCAAAAAGTGAAAGGGTGTGGAATTAACACTTATGGATTTCTGGATTTGGGTTTCCAGGTTTCAAATGTCGAACAACAGCACCCGACAATTCCTGAATTCTGAAAGCATAAAGACTTAAGAATTTTACACGCATAGAAGGATACAAAAGGATAAAGGTTTTCTATAAGGGAAAATCTCTAAATTTGTCATAGACCTTGACTAAGGAAACGGTATCCCATTCTGAAAAGAAACAAGGAAAACAAAACCTCTAAAAGGAGTCGATTCTCAAGATTATTTTAGCATCAAAAAAAAAACAAAAAGGGGTTTCCAAAATTCTTTAACTCCCGAAATTTTCCATTCTATACACATCTAATATATTGTTTCATATTGTTAGAGCATATTGTTAGATACATAGCATCATATAAAAACATTCGAACAGAAAGTGGGAAGAAATCATTACAGATCTGATTTAATCAGATACAATACCCTAGATGTAAAAGGGTCATACAGACAGACAATGTAACTTATTCCAGTTCAGATTCAATAGATACATAATATCAAAATACATAGCCATTCATAATAGAGAGGGGAAAAACATATCTTAATCCAATCCACGGGAAGACAAAGGGAACAACCATGTTCTTCACAGCCGTAGAACAGGGCAGCCAAATCTATTTGCCCGATTCACCCCCTAGCCTGACCATGAATCCATGAGGGCGAACTTGGAAACTCCTCCTCAACAATGTCCTTCAATTCCAACAGTTATCCTCTTGCCTCACACTTACTCAACAATGCTCATAACAGCAAGGAAATTTTGTTTCAACAGGCTCCTCTTGCCTCACACTCAATCTACAGTGTTCATAATAGCAAGAGAGCTCAAAAATCTTTTCCCAGCATACTTGGCAGTGTCCTGCCTCCTCGCATATGCTATTTATCAAATTTTTTTTCCAAGGTCTTTTTCCATCCTTTGGGGATTTTCGCAACTTTATTAATCCCTGATTTCTAGGGGCTACCAGTGGCCAAATCTCTAATTTTCCACTTCTCATAATCAGCCTAGAGGCAGTTCCAACATGTTTCCCCACTCATGGAGTCATGGTGAGCTGATTTTAACATGGATGTTCCATTTTTCCTCCTGCAATTAATATAAATATTCTGTTGTGATACAAGTGTCATAGTCAAATTGCTAGTTGAGTTCAAACAGATCTATTCCCAATAGCCACAATAATTAAATAAAATTATTAAATTCGAAATTTAGAATTTCCATAAATGGCAAAAAAAAATCAGATTCGAATTTTCCAAAAACGAAAATAAATTTCCAGCCTATTTAAAAAATAAAAAATATTTTTTTTGGGGGAGGGATGTCACATCCTTTCCCCCTTCAGTAAAACACTATCCTCAGTATTTGTTCCTTTCCTGGAATAGGATTGGATGAGATTTCCGTAAATCTCCCTCCATTTCCAAAGTGGCCTCCTCACGACTAAAGTGCTTCCATTACACCTTTACCTGAGTGATGGCTCTGTTTCGAAGTGTTTTTTCTCTCCGGTCCCGAATGCGCAGGGGATCCACCTGGAACTTTCCTTCGGGTTCCACCTGCACCAAGTTATAATCAATCATATGAGTAGGGTCATGAATATATTCTTTTAACAGAGAAACATGAAATACATTATGAATTCTTAGATTAGCTGGTAGTGAAAGATGATATGCTACAAGTCCAATTCGAGCCAGTATCTCGAAGGGCCCACAAAACCTGGGTGCCAGCTTGGCACAGTTCCCTAACTTCAGTGAGCTTTTCTGGGCTTTGACCTTCAAGTAAACAGGGTCTCCCACTTGAAATTCCAGGTGTCCTCTTTTCTGATCTGCATAGCTCTTATGTATGTCCTGTGCTTCTTTCAAGTTCTATTGTACCTTTCTTACCATGTTCTCCATTTCTTGGAGCATCTCTGGCCCAACCATGAGTCTGTCAGCTCGGTTATCCCAACTAATTAGAGTTGTACACTTTTTTTCGTACATTATTTCGAAAGGGCTCAACTTAGCCAAAGTTTGGTACCCATTGTTATATGCAAATTCTACCAAGTGTAGGTAGTCTTCCCACTTGTTCGGCTTTGTTCTTACATACATGTGGAGAATATCCTCTATGATTTGATTTTTCCTTTCATTTTATCCATCCATTTGTGGATGATAACTCGTACTGAAATTCAAATCAGTATTTATCCCTGCAAACAATTCCTTCCAAAAAGCAGATGTGAATTTTACATCTCTATCTAAAATAACAATTTTAGAAATACCATGCAGTCTAAAAATTTCTTTCATGAATATTTCAGCAATATTAATAGCTTTAAAAGTAGACTTTACAGGAATAAAGTATGTAGACTTACTAAGTTTATCGATTACAACCATGATTGAATCATTTTGTTTCTGAGTTTTAGGCAAACCTGTTATAAAGTCCAACAATATGGTCTCCCATTTCCATTCTAGTACTGGCAATGGCTGTAATAGGTTGGTTGAATGTTGGTGTTCGGCCTTAACCTACTGACAATATTGGCACCTATCCAAGTACTCTGTTGTTTCGACCTTCATGTAAGGATAGTAAAATAGTTTTCCGAGTGCTCTTATTGTCCTCTATTAACTTGGATGGCCAGAATACGGTTTCTTATGCACTTTGTCTAAAACAGTAAATTTTAACTCTGTTGAAACTGGTATGTACAGTCTGTTTTTAAATCTTAAAAGTCCTTTCTTGTCGATACTTATATTTGGTTTATTTGGGTTTGCTATACTATTTTGAAAGTCTACCATCATCTTAGTTTAATTCCTGTCGTTAATACATGTCATTCTTTTTCTTTGTTCCAGATCACTTTCTGCATTGCTGATATTTATCTCAAATAAACCATGTACTCTTCTGCTTAAAGCATTTGCTACTTTATTTTCCTTACCCTTGATATGTATGACCTCGAAGTCGAATTCGCTCAAGAAGGCTAGCCACCTTTCTTGTCTTTCATTAAGGTCTGGTTGGTTAAACATACTGTCGCCACATTTTTAAGGCATGTATTACTGCTGCCAATTCTAAGTCATGAGTGACATAATTTGTCTCATGTTCCTTTAATTTCTGGGACTCATAAAAAATCACGTGCCCTTCCTATGTTAGAACACCACCTAGTCCCTCTTTACTTGCATCAATGCATACTGTGAACTCTTTATCTGGGTCTGCAACCTTCAAGATGGGCGTCGATGTCAATAATTGTTTTAGCTTGTTAAAACTGTCTTGACACTTTTGAAACCAGTTAAACTTGGTCCCTTTATTTTGTAATGACATGATAGGGTAGGCTATCTTGGAGAACCCTTCTATAAATCCGTGATAATAACCAGTGATTCCCATGAATGACCGGATATCTACCACATCCTTAGGTACTGGCCATTCCATGATGATTTTTATCTTTTTCGGGTCTACGACAATACCTTCTGAGGAGATGACATGTCCTAAATATTATATTTCTTTTTGAAAAAAATCGCATTTGTCGAATTTTGCGTATAGTTTGTGTTTCCTTAGTGTTTGCAAAACTATTCATAAGTTTTCATCATGTTCCTCCTCTATTTTGGAATAGACCAAAATATCGTCGATAAATACTACTACGAACTTGTCTAAGTAATGGCTGAAAATGTTGTTCATTAAGCACATAAATGTGGTTGGTGCATTAGTGAGTCCGAAAGGTATGACTACAAACTCATAGTGTCTGTATCTTGTTCGAAAAGTTGTTTTGTTTATGTCCTGGTCCTTTATCCTAACTTGATGATAACCGTATCGTAAATCCAATTTTGAGAAGATCTTGGCCCCACCAACTTGATCGAACAGATCATTTATGCATGGTAAGGGGTATTTGTTCTTAATGGTCACTTTGTTCAGTTGTCTATAATCGATACATAGTCATAAATTACTGTCTTTCTTTTTCACAAAGAGGACTCGTGCACCCCATGGTGAGACACTTGGTCTGATATATTCTTTGTCGAACATTTCTTGTAATTGTATTTTTAATTATGTCAGTTCTGGTAGACTCATTCAGTAGGGTGCTTTTGAGATGGGGGCTGATCCGGGTAGTAAGTCTATGGAGAAATATATTTCTCTCCTAGGAGGTAATTCTGCTATCTCATCAACAAACATGTCTCTGAATTCACGTAGGATAGCAAAGTCTTCTAACTTGGGTTTATTTTCTTTTTTTAAAAGATTTGCCACTTGGATGGCGTAAACATGACATCCCTTTCTAATAAATTTCTTTAATTGCATCGCTAACACTTGTCTGTCTGACACAGGTTTTGGTATGCCTTGGGTTGTTCTAATAGTGCCAAAATTATGTTTGTAGCTAAGTATCTTTGTATAACAGTCTAGTACTGCTTTGTGTTGTTCCAACCAATCCATCCCGATAATCATATCATAAGATCTAGTGGTAGGATGTCCACATTGGTCCTTATCTTTTGACCATCTAAGCTTAACTAAAAACCAAAAATAAAGTTAACTACTTTTCTTTTAGCACCTGTTGCTAGTTGTACCAACCAAGATTTTTTGTTCTTTTGTTTCTTAAGTTTATTCAACTCTACTACATTGGGAGTAATATAACTTAATGTAGCTCTAGGGTCAATTAAAATAGAAATTCGAGTATCATGGATTTTACCTTCGATTTCTACCACCGAGGAATGGTGGTCAGCTTGTCGACCATCTATGGTTGCATTTATCCGATACAGACTTCTGTCCATGTCTCCCACTGTCGAGGCTTCCTGCAAATTGTGGACAGCAGTGTTGTTTGTTGCAATTAGACGTGGAAAGTTCCTCCTTAGATGAGGCTCTCCACACTCCCAACATCTTAATGGCTCGCGGGAGTTGTCCCCAAACTTCTTCATTCCCAGGTTTACCAGTTTACCGCTACCTTGCATATTAGGATGATTGGAGTGAAAATTCTTCCTTGGGAAACTTTTTGCTGCATTCTAATAAGGGGCTAGCTGGTATCCCTTCTTCCACTAGTGCATTCCATCTTTTTTCTTATCCTTCCAAGTCTTGGGAAACTCTACCAGTTTTTTATACTGGTCATAACACATTTGTGCCTTCCTGAATGCCTCACTCAAGGATTTGGGGTTGTCAAACTCAATTTTGTCCCTGTAGGATTGTGGTAAACAACTTAAGAATCGTTGGATTTTTACCTTATCCTCCCGAATGTATGGTACGAAACTTAGTAGTTCCAGAAATTTATTTATAAGGTCATCCATCGTCATTTGTCTTAGTCATAATTCATAAAATTCTTTCGTCTTCCTTTCATAATAGATTTCAGAAAGGTATTGTTTCTGAAAATACTTCTTGAAGTCGGACCATTCCAATTGTTTCTCCTTTAGTCCCTTGGCCAATTTCAGGTCCTGCAACCAAATGTTGGCCTTCCCCTTCAGATTGTAGATGGCCATTCTGACCTTCATGTTGCTGGAATAGTTGTAGATTTGGAAGTATTTTTTGATGTCCAACAACCATGCCTCAGCTTCTTCTTCTATCCTGGACTCTCCATCAAAAGTAGTTGGTTTAATCTTTTGAAATTCTCCTTCAAGGTGGTCTGTTTGTTTTCTTTTTTTTCTGGTATGGTTTTGTCTTCAGCTGAAGGTGTCCCTTCAGACTTTGTCTCCTTTTTCTGTTTTCCCACCAAAATTCTTGGAGGCCCTTTTGCTGACCTCTTCCTCAGGGTTATCATCTTTTGGGATTTTCTTGGTTACTATAGTACGCAGTAGGACTTCTTTTATATCTTTTTGTTCATGTTGTGCCTTCTTCAATTTTTCATTGTCGGCCTTGAAAACCTATAGTTCAACAATAAGGTTTCTCATTGTTTCCAACACCTCTATGAATGAGCTTCCATCACAATTATGTCTTGGATCTCTAGGAGGTTCTTGCTGCAGATTGTCTTCCACCCTGATTTATGCACCTTCTTGGGCTGCCATTATTCAACACAAAAAAAAAAAGCTTTATGTTTGTATTCCACAAGATTTATTAGTTTTTTCATAAATTAGAATATATACTAAGAAATTAATGTGGCCCTGTTCAGGCCGAATGTTTTAACTTTTTCTTTGATACCATTTGTAATGTGCCTCAAAAATCACCAAAAGAAAATTAAAATTATTTGTACATTTATCCTTGAAAAGTTTCGAGATCTCGAGCGAGTAAGTGTTTTGTTAGAAGGCTTGAGTCTGAAGGTTTGCTAGAGTCCTTACTATCATCGACTGTCCTTACAATTCAACTTAAGTTTTCAAATCGATGATATAATGAGTATTTACTTATCACTTCCATGTTTAATTTAAGATCCTAAAATTTATAACTACTCTCTTATCTGTTAGTACCTATAATGCTACCACAGTCCTAACAATACAAGTGACATTGGGGTTTTTATGACCAAAACTCTACATAAAAACAAAATACTACCAAAACTTAAAAAAAGTCTCTGCTAACCGCGCGCACGCCCTGACCACGTGCATTCCCCGACCTAGCTCTAAACACAGGGTTTGAGAGTGTCGCCATGGCAGCCCAGGGAGGGGAACCGTCACCCCCTCCTTCCCCCGCCTCCTCCTTCAAACGCCTGGTAGAAGCATGTAGCAAAAAAACGACTGTCGTAGAAGCCCCGAGCTTTGTCAAGAAGCTGAATGATATTCCAGAGATCGACCTCCCTCCGGATCTCCCTATCAAAGTCGCCTTGTCTCTCTCTGAACGAGGACTCATTGGTCAGTTTATGGGACTCTGGCCCTCAACCAGATCCACCGACAACTGGATTCAGCAAAACTGGAGACCTCTGATAGCAAACAGTGTGACATGCTACGCGGTTGGAAGAGGATACTTTATATTCGAATTTATCTCCCAGGAGGATAGAGATCTAATTTTCAGAAACAGCCCATACTTTATGGGCACTCAAGGACTTTACCTAAACAGATGGACCCCGAACTTTGACCCTGCTTCAGAAGTCCCCAAGGATGTCCCGGTCTAGGTAAGGCTTCCCAACTTGCCAATCCACTGTTGGAACCCCTCTTCTCTTCAGGCAATAGGCAATGGTCTTGGCCACTACATCGACCGAGCAGAACCTAGAGACCAGTATTCTTGTGCGAGAATCTGTGTAGAGGTTGATCTGGAGGTAGGCCTACCAGAGGCCATAAATATGAAGGTTGACAACTGGGAGCACTTCCAAAAGCTGGACTACGAACAGCTCCCGTTCAAGTGCAGAGGTTGCCACGAATATGGCCATTTCCAAAGAAATTGTCCAAAAAAGACCCCCTCCACTGAAAAAGAAGGGGATGAAGGATGGCAGCAAGCCCGTAAAGGGATATCAAGAGAAAGAGGCCAAAGGAATGACCAGCTAGATCCATAGAAAACCAAATCCACCGAAACTACAAAAAAGGAGAAAAGCTTCAGAATCTTAACCAAAGGAATGGAGGACAGAGAGCAAGATCCAACAAAATAAGTTCAAGAGGGAGAACAGAAAGATCAGAATCCAGTAAACAAAGGGAACACGCCAACAGAAGAAGCAGGGATGCAAAATAACTCCCCCCAGAAGCAAGTCGATAGTCAGAATATAGAGGAGGGGGAGATCTCGTTAAGTAGTGACTCAGAAGAAGCAAGTGAGGCTTGGGCCACCCCAAAGAAAAAGGGAAGAGGCCGAAAGTCAAAAAATGCAGAAAGGAACCAGGAAGCCCATAAAGTCGTCCTCAACGGGTCATAGCCCACTATCACATATGCGTTTCATAACACGCGGAAGCAGGCCAAAGCCTCCCAAGGAGGCCACCCCCCCCGAAGGTTTATAATGATAATAACCTCCTGGAACTGTAGGGGAATGGGAAGCAAAAAGAAGGAAGAAATGATAAAAGATATTCTCAAAGCCTCGAAAGCAAGAATCCTACTAGTCCAGGAGACTAAAATGAGCCAGGAAGATGCGCTCAAAACCCTGATGAATGTTTGAAAGGAAGTCTCGGAGTCGTCGGAAATGCAAGGGGTGCCTCAGGAGGGCTATGTACAATGTGTGACGCCTCCAAAATAGACCTACTCAGCTCTAACATCTGCATGCATTGGATTCACACCAGATTCCTCCACAAAGACACGGGTTGTCAGGTAAGCATCTTCAATATTTATGCACCACAATTATTGGGGGAAAAAAAACATTGTTGGGAATCCTTGGAGGCATACCTCCAACAAAACAATCTCACCAATATCATCGTGGGTGGAGATATAAATGTTACTCTAGCCTAGGACGAGAAGAGGGGCGGCTCGATAGTCAGAGATCCGACTAGAGAATGGGTAGAGGACCTAGCCTCCACATGGGACCTTCTTGATATCAAACCAGTCAAAGGTCGTTACACGTGGACCAATAAGAGAATTGGCCCTAGGCACATCGCTGCCAGATTGGATAGATTCCTTGTACAAAGCTCCCTTCTACTGCTAGGACTTGAAGCAAAGGCTGAAATTTTGGCCCATAGTGTGTCTGACCACAAACCGATTCGGTTAGAAGTCAAAAAAGATCAAGTCAAGGGGCCCATCCCCTTCCTATTCAGCCCAAACTGGATAAATGATCAAGGATTCACAGCGCTAGTAGCAAAAGTATGGGCCACCACAGTCCAAGGTTCAGCTTCCTACGTGTGGGAGGAAAAAATTAAAAGGATGAAATATGCTCTGAAGTCATGGGCCAAGAGCCAAACGAGCCCAATAGCAATGCGCCTAGTAGCCCAAAGCCAACTTGAAGCCCATCAGCAAACAATGGAACAACAAGAGATCACCCCGGAAGTCTTGCAAAAGGAGGACAACCTTCAAAGGAAATGGCATCAAGCCTGCAGAATGGAGGAAAGCTACTAGCGGCAGAAATCGAGAAGCTTATGGCTGAACAACGGAGACCGCAACACAACCTACTTTCACAAACAAGCAGAAGCAAGGAAACAATACAAGGCAGTGATGGAAGTTCAGGTTCAGGGGAAAACAATTGCAGATCTAGAAGGCATTAAACAAGCAGCTTATGAAACTTTTGAGAAGCTATACACAGACCCAAAGGACATGGATTTGGACCATCAAGGCTACCCACTCAAGCTCATTCCAAAGCTAATAAATGAATACATTAACAGCAAGCTGATTAGAGAGTTATCGCAGCAAGAAATAAAGGAGGCCCTTGACCAGATGAACCCAGACAAATCTCCGGGACCACACGGGTTCACTGCCAGATTCTATCAAAAGTGATGGGAAATAATAAGAAATGACCTAACCAAAATGATCCAGAAGTCACAGCATGCCAGCAAGCTGGGAGGAAGCACTAACTCTTCCTTCCTGGCACTCATCCCGAAAGAAAAAGGAGCGATCTCTTTCAACAGGTTCAGACCAATCTGTTTATGTAACACAAGCTATAAAATCCTTGCCAAAGTAATATCCAACCGTCTCAAGGAAGTTCTCCCTCTCATCGTTCCTGAAAATCAAGGAGGCTTTGTCCAAGGGAGGCATATAGCGTTCTAAGGAAAGAAAAAGGTATGGTCATTAAACTAGATCTTGCAAATGCTTTTGATAGAGTCAGACACAATTTTCTATTTGAAGTTATGAGGAAGTTTGGGTTTGATTTACATTTTATAAATTGGATAAAAGCCTGCATAGGATCCCCTTGGATAGCCCCCTTGGTGAATGGGAAGGTAATTACCTTCTTCAAAGCCTCCAGGGGACTAAGGCAAGGTTGTCCACTGTCGCCTTTGCTCTATGCCCTCCAAGCTTCAGTTCTAAGCTACCAACTGGAACATTCCCAAATTAACAAAGATCTTCATGGTCTAAGAATAACACGAGGGGTGAAAGATATCAACCATGCACAATTTACGGATGATACACTTCTGCTAGGGGGAGCAAGCCCAATCATAGAAAAAAAGTTCAAGGAAGAGCTGGACGCCTATGTAGCAGTCTCTGGCAGCGAGATAAATCAGTCCAAAAGTAGCATTTACGGCTGGAACATCACCCCAAGTGAAATGCTGAGAGTTACAAGAGTACTAGGGATGGAGGGGCACAAAAACTAGGAGGCCTTCAAGTACTTGGGAGTCCCAATCTTTAAATCTGCCCCAAGAGTTTTTCACTAGAGCCATATCACAGAAAAACTCAAGAATAAATTCACCTCTTGGGGGGGCAGCTGGCTGAATTTAGTAGGAAAGATAGTCCTGATAAAGGCTGTAGTGGCTAGCCTCCCCATATTTCAATGCTCTCTCTTGCTAGATCCAGCCACAGTTATCCAAAACCTTGAGGCATTTCAGAGGTGTTTCTTGTGGGAAGGAGGCAAGCAGGAAAAGAAGAAAATGCACTTGGTTAGTTGGGAAAAAACCACCAAATCCTTCATGGAAGGAGGTCTTAATTTTAAAAATACAAGGACTCAAAATCTGGTGTTAGGGGCAAAGCTTCTCTGGAAAATGATCATCGGCAAAGCCACTTGGATTAAGTGAGCTCTCTGGAGGAAATACTTTCGAGGGGCTCGGGACAGAAGTTTAGAACTCCCAGGTAAGGAGGTGAAAAGCTCTCCCATCTTCGCGCTCTGCTAAAAAGTGCTCCCTCTCTTCACCCCCCATCTAACTTGGGTGCCGAGAAATGGAAGGAAAATAAGAATTTGGACAGACTCAATAATGGTTGATCCTCCATTAGATCAGCACCAGGACCTACAAGGACTCAAAAGATGGATGGACAGCCAAAACATCTTAACACTCTCAGACATATCAGTTTGGGGAGATGAAATACCGCACCCATGGCAAGGGTGGGCAGTCCCAAATAGACCAGTTGTGCTAGATAATCAATGGGCTGCTCTCAAGAAGTATCTCCAAGGGAAATCCCCTTTAAAAAAAATAGGTAAGGATGACCGAGGATGGGGCAGGAATGCCAGGGATTACACCACAGCAGATGGTTACCAACTCTTCAACTCAATTCCCACTACAATGCCAAATCCAGCAAGATGGAAAGCAGTCTGGAAATATCGATCCCTCCCAAAAATTGACCATTTCAGCTGGACTTTGGCGCACAAGAGTATCCCAACGGGAGAGAATCTCCAAAGAAGGGGATGGGAAGGACCCTTTCGGTGCCCTCTATGCCTCCAAGCAGAAGAAACAACTGACCACACCCTCCTAAATTGCAGCTATGCAAAAGAAGTCTGGATGAAGGTAATAGGCCCCCAATCAGCCACAAACCTCCCTCCTGATGTAATAAGTCTGCTACTCCAATGGGAGTCCCTGTTCCCATTTTTCGATAAGAAAAGAAACCATGCTAGCTAGATATGGGGATTACTTCCAAAGTTTGTGCTATGGAATCTCTGGTTAGAGAGAAATCATAGAATTTTTCAGAGATAGCCAACTAAGTGTAGACAGAATTGGCATTAAAATTCAAGCAATGCTGGGGGAATCTGCTGCTCACCTCTGCCCCACAGTAAAGCTTCACAGTTTGGATGAAGACCAGGAGAGTTGGATAGCCCAATTCAACATCCCAGGGTTAGGAAGCCAACAAGGAAGTCACCCAATGCATGAAAGCTGGGAAATCAGGGAAAATAAAACGGAATTTGCCAAATGGAAAAGCAAAATTAAAACGCCCATCCTCTACTTTGATGGGGCCTCAAAAGGGAACCCAGGCCAGGCTGGGGGAGGGGGCATCATTGAAGATCCCAGATAAGACAAAGCAACGCATTATGCCATTGGACTCGGCATAGAGTCCAACAACCGAGCCGAAGCCTTGGCTCTCTGACAAGGTTTGAAATTGGCAATCAACCTCAGAATACATGACTTGGCAATAATAGGTGATTCCAGAATAATCATACATGCTATTATCAAGCGATCCACAACTCAAAGCATCCAGCTCAACAACCTCCTTGATAAAATCCACCTCCTATTAAGGAATTTGAACACATATCACTGCTATCGCGTTTTAAGGGACTTAAATCGAACTGCTGATAAAGAAGCCAACAAAGGCGTTCTATTGGATGTTGGAGAGCTGTCAGTCAATGGCATCATTGAAAATGTGGAAATCTTCAATCTATGATCACAACAACATGATGACTCATCATGATCAACAATATTAGTTTTTTGGGAGACCTACAATCAATCATATCCAAAAACGTTGCAATTAATAATAAACCAGTGGAGAGTGTGATAGAAGATGAAGGTCCAACTTCGTTACCTATGTGCTTGTAGAGGGGTTATATCAGCAATGACATGAGTAACCTTTATACATTTGAACAAATGACATGGAAATGGGTGCCTTCCACTTCAAACAAGATGCTTGAAATCAACTCATTGGAGGCAATCTAACTTTATCATTAACCCTCATGGAGAAGGTGTGCATTCTAAGATCTAGTTTTTGTCTTTTCAAGAAGGCACCCATTTCCATTTCAGTGTTCATTTGTTTGACCATAGAAGGGTTACTTCTGTCATTTTTCATACAGTTCCTCTACATGCACATAGGAAACCAAGTTGGGCCTTCTTCCATTGACGCGACCTCTACGAGGTAATTATTAACTACAACATTTTCAGATATGATTGATTGCATCGAGAGGTTCTCTACAATCCAATATGGGGGAGATATTGTCACGTACATAATGTTATGTTAAAAAAAAAAAATTGTCTCAATTACACTTTGAATAAAGATCTATTTTGACCCTGTATCTATTAAGTGTCGAGAGGGATCAAATTTTTCAAGGTGCAAACTTCTATCAGTCATCTTAATCTCTATCAAAACCTCAAGCATAAACCAATTAAAGCCTCAAGCATAAACCTCTATGTGTTTAATAAAATCTAGGTTGTTGTGGATATTTGTCAAAACCCCAAGCATAAACCTCTATGTGTTTAATAACATATAGACTAAGATAGATATTTGTCAACATATCTAGATGCATAAATATGTTTTGTCTGCGATTCACCTCTCTTCCAAAATCATAGTTCACCTCAATAGAAGAATCGAACTTTGTAAATGTTACATACTATCAAATTATTAGAAAACTATCATTATTCTTATCAAAAAAATAAAAATGTGGGTCAACTTTTTCGCAAAATGAGTCTCAACAAAATAATGTAAATTGAATTCATGGAGCTCAAAAATTGGTGAAGTATCAAGTTAGAACAATAATCTAAGAGAACCCTAATTTCCAATGTTTCCGCAAAGAAACAAAATTGCCCACGACTAGAGCTCATTACATGTTGAAAATATCACTTTGAGAATTTTGTTAGACATAAAGGTTATTCTTTGAAGGACAAAAAACAAGGCTTAGCTTGCACACCTTCTCCATGAGGGTTAATGATAAATTTAGATTTCCTTTGCTGAGATGATATCCAGTCATCATGGTTGAAGTAGAAGGCACTTATTTCCATTTATTTGTTCATTTCTTTGACCATAAAAGGGTTACTCGTGTCATTGTTTATACAGTTCCTCTACATGCACATAGGAAACCAAATTGGGCCTTCTTCCATCGTCGCGGCCTCTACCAGGTAATTATTAACTACAACATTTTCAGATGTGATCGATTGCAACTCTCCCAAAAAAGAATATTTTTTATCATGATGAATGATCATGTTGTTTCTATTAGAGAGTGAATATGGTATCTGGGATTGCTTGGTATCCATCCCAAATACCATCTTCAATCTCTAATCACAACAACATGATGTTTCGTCATGATCAACAATATTCTTTTTTGGGAGACCTGCAATCAATCATATCTGAAAACGTTGCAATTAATAATTAACCAGTGGAGGCCGCGACAGAAGATGAAGGTCCAACTTGGTTACCTATGTGCATGCAGAGGGGTTATATCAGCAATGAAATGAGTAACCCTTATATGATCAAACAAATGGCCATCTCCTACCATGACTTCTTCTGAACATACTTGGAAGGTTTGTCCTGCCCTCCTAAACCTGAAGGTTGAATCCCTCTTAGTTTCTCAACCTTCAATGGTATGCAATCATTGTCCTTTGTCACTTTGTTGCTTTCCAATGCTCACAAGCCACTCAACACAATTTTTCACCTACCTGAATCCCTACCGAGAACCTGCTTCCCATTGCATGGATTCGTTACCTACCCTCTTGCCCTATTGGATTATCACTCTTGCCCTATATTTTACAGGGACACTCTTCTCTGCTAAAACTTCATGCCTCCACACCGAGCCTCACTCACGAGATGTTGTCTCTCTACGAGATCTCCTTGTGTTCCAGGTCTATCCCACATCGGTATTTGTTCTTCCCACATCTGCAGTACCCACAAAGGTTGTTTTTTGACTCACTTAACACACCCACGTGATATACCTTAAGCCCAGATTCTCAATTCACTGTTAATCCTTAGTTCATCCCAAGATCTACTCCACATATGAACAACTGTACAATACATGGTTATCTCATCCAATCCACGGCTCAACACGATCTATCTCATATCTATGGCCTTTATTCCATATGTACGATGTATGACTACTTCCTTTTAATTTCTCTCTTTTTTCTAATTTATTTTATTAACCCCGCAAGTTCAATCTATATAAAAAAAATTCCCACATACCTATAAATGTGTTGCAAATTTCGTCCTGTGTAATATAGTTTCACCTTTCAGAGTCTCGCCTCTCACACCATGTTAGTTTTTCTCCAACCCAACTCTTGACACTTATCTTAAATAAAATCACTTTATTAACTATATGCACAACTAGGTTCCTAACCAATTCCATCGAAAAGATACAAACAAAAAACAATCACATTGCACAATATATTTAGGGTAAACACCTCTAGAAAAAACCTCGAAGGGAAACCATATCTGAGTTTGATTATAAATTTTGGGCTCCCATCCTGGAATAATGACCCATCAGAGGAACACAATGCAGCAATAGCCTATCCCACCTATTTGTTATCTCCCTTGTTTCCCCTAAACTCTCCTCATTTTGTGTGACACAAGCACATGAGAAAAGAATCTCTCTTTGCTCCTATGTGGTCTTTTTGAGTCTCACCCTCTCACCTAGGCTGCATTTGAAATTGAGTTTACCCTAAGTCCAAAACCTTAGATCTCCTCTAAAGTATTCAACGATTGAGGTATAATATGAAGATCACCTTAAATCTAATGGCTACGACTTAATCATCTCACTTAAGTTACTAATGTCAACTTAGGCATTTAACTTAATTAATCTCACATTAATTAAAAAATGCATTCACTTAATAATCACTTTATCAAGTGAATTTCCTAAGGTTTTGCGGGGCATTATGGACGAGTTCCACATTCTAGAGACCCATCCAACGAGGAAGTACATGTTTGATTCTAAATACATCAATAGTGACCTTAGAAACCTTGAGAATGAATTTGGGATAATGTTATTCTTCCAAGTCAATTAGTGTTTAGAAAACTATCATTATTCTTATCAGAAACAAAAACAAAATGTGAAAAAATGTGGCTCGACAAAATATTGTAAATTGAATTCATGGAGGTCAAAAAGTGGTGGAGTATCAAGTTAGAACCATAATCTAAGCGAACCTTAATTTCCAAGGTTGCCCCAAAGAAACAAAATCGTCGAGGACTAGAGCTTATTAGATGTTGATAATATCACTTTGAGAATTCTGTTAGACATGAAGGTTATTCTTTGAAGGATAGAAAACAAGGCTTAGGCTGCACACCTTCTCCATGAGGGTTAATGATAAAGTTAGATCTCCTTTGCTGAGTTGATATCCAGTCATCATGGTTGAAGTAGAAGGCACCCATTTCCATTTTTGTGTTCATTTGTTTGACCATAGAAGGGTTACTCATGTGGTTCATATAGTGCCTCTACATGCACATAGGAAACCAAGTTTGGCCTTCTTCCATCGTCGCAGGTAATTATTAACTACAACATTTTCAGATATGATTGATTGCAAGTCTCCCAAAAAGAATATTCTTGATCATGATGAATCATCATGTTATTTATATTAGAGATTGAAGATGGTATCTCGGATTGCTTGGTATCCATCCCAAATACCATCTTCAATCTTCAATAGAATCAACATGATTCATCACGATCAATGGTATTCTTTTCTTGGAGACCTGCAATCAATCATATCCGAAAACATTGCAATTAATAATTAACCAGTGGAGGCTGCGACTGAATATGAAGGTCCATCTTGGTTACTTATGTGCATGCAAATGGTTACTCATGTCATTGTTCATGCAGTGCCTCTACATGCACATAGGAAACCAATTTGGTCCTACTTCCATCGTCGCGGCCTCTACCGAGTAATTATTAACTACAACATTTTCAGATATGATGGATTTCAATTATCCCAAAAAAGAATATTGTTGATCATGTTGAATCATCATGTTGTTGTTATATGAGATTGAAGATGGTATATGGGATTTCTTGTTATCCATCCCAAATACAATCTACAACTGAGATGTTAGAGGGGGCAGCGACCTTCAGACCATGGAGGGTAAGGAGCCAGAATTTGTTTGCAAATTGACAGTCTACAAACAAATGGTCGGATGTTTCCACGGCTTCTTTGCACATCTTTGAGCGCCTGCAATGTTTCTTTCCATTATGTTTTCGTCGGTTAGAATATTTTTGTACATTAGAGTCGAGAAGAAAAAATTTACCTTGGGAATCGCAGTAGAGTCCCATACCTCCTTCCAGATTTTTGTTGGGGGTGGTCTATCTTTCTGGCGTTGAAGCATAGCGTAGCCTTTGGTTGTAGAGTAACTCCCTCTGGGTCCCTAGCCCTAGTTGTCTTTTTCATTCTTGTGCACAGGTGCTACCTCTCAGAGCTCTGCTTTGAGTGATTCAAGTTGTTGGAGGAGGCGATTTGGGATATTGCCAAAATGCCATTCTGACCAGGAGCCATCCTCATTCCAATTTGAGATGTCACTGATACTCTGTTTTCCTCTGTTGGAAAGAAAGACATGAATTTCATTCAGGATGGCATTTGAGGAAAGGGATGACCTCCCCATTATCCGATATGTCCATAGGTAAGTCCATTTTCCATTTCCAGGAATGTGTTATAGATCCTGGGTGAAGATTCACGTCCCTTTGAGGCACAATTGCCATCGCTGTGTGCTTTTCTTGTAGGTGTTGTTTTGTAAATTTGAATTTAAGCACTGCGAATGTATTTGTGCAATAGAATTTTACTGACAGGATGAGAAGGCTCACTATGCATCTTCCACAGGATTTTGCATCCAAGTGCAGTGTTGACAAGAGCTGGATCTCTAATATGGAGCCCGCCTTCTCTCAGAGGCAGCTTTATTGTTTCCCATCTGACCAAATGGAACTTGTGTTGATTCCCTTTACCACCGTGCCACATGAAATCTCTCAGCAACTTGTTGATTTGCCTAGAAATCGATTTGGGTGCTAGGAGGTAGGTTGCTTGGTAGATCGGCAGTGAGGAGAGAACTTACTTTATCAGTGTTAATTTTCCTCCATGTGTGAGCCAATTTCCTCCCCAAGCATCAATTTTCCCTTTAATTTTTGTTAAGACTCCTTCCCACGGGTTGACTTTATTTATGGCCAGTGATAATGGAAGCCCAAGGTACTGTATCTTTTCCCAATCTGCATACCCTTTAAAACCCAGGGTGCGGGAAATCCTTTGAGTTTCATGTTCTGCTGCATTCCAACTATAGATAACACTTTTCCTTTCGCTTATCAAAGCTCTTGACAATTTGCAGTATTCTTGAAGTATGCTCTTGAATGAAAAAGATAGTTTGTTTGAGGATACTCCTAGCATAAGAGAGTCATCCGCAAACAGAGCATGATTAATAGGCTTAAGGTCTTTCGTAATTCTCAAGCTTGGGGCAACTCCTATTTATATTTCTTGCTCCAACTTCCTGCTGAGTGAATCCGCCATTAAAATGTATAGAAAAGGAGAGAGAGGGAAACCTTTCCTCAACCCCCTCGAAGTTTTAAAGAACTCTATTAACCTCATGTTTACCAAAGGTGTTATCCATGGGTTGTGGGTGCAGGCTTGTATAAGGTTTACAAACTCTTGCTCAAATCCGAATGAGAGTAGCACTTGATATAGGAAGGACAACTTTACTCTGTCGAAGGCATTAGCCATGTCTAACTTGATCAACATTCCCTTCTCTTTTCTGAGTTTGTTGGAATGCATAGCTTCCTGAACTAGGATTACATTGTCCAGGATGTGTCTCCCTTTGACGAATCCTCCCTGTGATTCTAAGATGAGCTTGCCCAGCAGTGGATTTATTCTATTTGCAAGGAGTTTTGAAATTATCTTATAAGAGGCATTACAAAGGGAGATTGGCCTGAATCTATCAAAGGAGGCGGGGTTTGTTTCTTTTGGGATTAAAGCGAGGAAAGTTGATTTGGTGCCACCTCCCAGTTTTTCTTTCTGTAGGAATCCTTTTATCATTCTAATGAGATCAGATTTGATTATATTCCAACATATCCTGTAAAAATGAATAGTGAACCCGTCTGGCCCTGGAGCTTTGTCAGGGGCCATGGACCAGATGATTTTGTTGATTTCTTCTTCGCTGGTTGGACTCAATACTGTTGTGTTATCTTATTTTGTAACCAGAGTCGGGATGTTCTTGAGGAATTCCTTACTACCTTCTTCATCATCATCATTCTCTTTGCTGTAAAGATGGTGGAAATGTGAGACAGCAGCAGCCTTTATTTGATCTGTTCCTTTGAAAATATTCCCATCATTGGTTGTGATTTCAAAGATGTGATTCCTGGAGATTTGGGCTTTAAATTGGCGATGGAAGTAAGATGTGTTTCTGTCTCCGGATTCCAACCATAAGCTGCGGGATTTTAGTCTCCAGTATTCTTCTTTGATTCTGAAGGAGTGATAAGTTTTACTTTGGATTGCTTGTTCCTTTTCCAGATCTGTATTAGCAATATCTTTTATTTCCATTTCATTCTGCAGCTTTCCCAATTGTTGCACTAGCTCCATTCTTTGGGTGTTGGGATTGTTTTCCGGGCTTTTGCTCCATTCCTTGAGTGTTGTTTTTGTTATTTTTAATTTTTGTTCCCAAACAAAGTGGGGAGACCCAGTAACTGTGGTGTCCCATGCCAGTCGGACTGTCTCATAGAAGCCACTCTTTTATTTCCACAAAGGACTGAATATGAACGGGATTGGGCCTAAATTTTCTTCTTCCTCTAATGAAAGCAGGATGGGTTTGTGGTCCGAGGTAAGCTTGGGGAGGATGGCTGTGGAGATTAGCTTCCTTTCCAACAACAAAGTGTTTTGAACCAAAAACCTATCCAATCTGGCATAAATGTGTTCCTCCCCTGTCCTATTATTGGTCCAGGTGTAGAGCCCTCTGCGTGGTTTAAAATCCATTAGATCCCACTGCTATATCATGTCTTCTACTAGATGAATCTGTTAATCCTTGCTGGTCCTTCCTCCCCTCTTTTCTTTTCCATTCATTACTAGGTTGAGATCTCCAATAATGATTATATTGTTTGGGGAAATTATTTCTAGATACTCATTTAAAGTTTTCCAACAGTCTTTCTTTTCGGAGTGCAAAGTTGGTACATAAAGATTGAATAATGCAATGGTTAACCTACTTGTTGTATGCTTCAGTTCTGTGAAGATCCAGTGTTGAGTGTTGTAGGAGTTGATGAGGATGAACTGATATTCCTTCCACAGTGTTGCTATTCCTCCGGAGGAGCCCCTTGCATTGATCGCTTTCCCTATATTCTTCTACCATTTGTTTATACTAATCTCTAGAAGGGCTTCCCCTTCGATTTTTGTCTCTTGGAGCATGAGAATGTTTGTTGGTTCCACTTTAATCAGGTCCTTAACCACGTCGATTTTCGTTGAGTTCCCCATACCTCTACAGTTCCAAGAGACGATTTTCATTACTTACTATTGGGGGTGGATGGGCCTCCTCCTTTTAGAGACCTTATTCTTTTGTTTCTGCCGATTGACATTTCTATGGTGTGTTGGCTTCCTTGGGTCTTTTGTCTTTCTACCTCTTCATCCCTTGCTTCTTTACGGGACTTCCTTCCTGTTCTTTTGGCAGGGCTTTCTAAGATCTCATCCTCAGAGGAGCTTGTTGGTTCTATCATTTTCTTTCTGGTTATGTTTTCATATGAAGGAGAGGGGGTTGCATCCAGGATTCCTGTCATTTTCCCTTGTTTCCCTGTATCTTTCCTTTTTGGGGGGGATTTTGGATGTTCCCTGTTGTCCGTGTTTCCTTATTGAGCTTTTTCTATTTGAGTTACTGATTGTGGCGTGGGGTTGGGGTCCCCGTCGAGTTTCTCTTGATCCAATTTCCTGGGGTTTCCACTCTTCGTTGTTCCTTTGCTTCTGGATCTTGTTGTCCCTATTTTCTGGACTGTGATCCACTGATGAACCCACACTGGAACGACGGATGGCACATCCTGAGCTAGATCGAAATCTGGGGTCCATTTGTTTAGATATAACCCCTGGGGTCCCATGAAATATGGGCCATTTCTGAAGATGAGGCTTTTATCTTCAGGGTTTTCAAAGACCAAAATGAAGTAGCCTTTCCCTACGAAATGACTCTTTATCCCTTCTGAGATGAGTGGGCTCCAGTTCCTCTGCACCCAGGCTTCGACGGATTTGGGAGAGGGCCAGAGCCTAGTAAATTGCCCGATGAGGCCTCTATCTGGAAGATTGATTGTCGACCTGCAAGTTTCTTCTAATGGAAGTTCTACACTTGGGATGCATTCTAGTTTCTTGACAAATTTATGTTGAGCTGCTGACGGCGGTCTCTTGGAAGCCTCGACCACAAGTTTCCTAAATGCATCGATCTCTCGCAAAGGGGGAGAGATGGGGACGGCTGCCCCACCAGCGTCCATGGCTGGGGGACCCCTGCTCGTTGCTTTTTGCACTGTTCTCCACGCTTAGGTCGCGCTCCTCGCACCCTCACGCTCCTCACGCGACTTTTTCCTCCTTTTTTCTCTGACGATAAAATGAGTATTTACTTATCACTTCAATGTTTAATTTAAGATCCTGAAATTTATAACTACTCTCTTATCTGTTAGTACCTATAACACTACCACCATCCTAACAACACAAGCAACTTTGGGGTTTTTATGACCAAAACCCTACATAAAAACAAAATACTACCCTATGTCTACAATACAAATGAATCATAATACGATCTGTTACTCCCACCTCTATCCGGGATGAAGAATTCCCCAACATTCTTTTACCATTCCATTCATTACATTATTAGGTTTGTTCCCTTAACAGTAAGTTTCTTCTAAGTTCCTACAACGTTGTGAAGAAACAGAGGTCAAACGGGTTTCGGTGATCACAAGTACCAAACAAAACAAGGGACCCTGTTGTTTGCCGAAATCCGAAATACAAAACGACTGTGGGCCAGCATTCTGGGGTTTCGCGAGTACAACAGCCAGACATCAACAAACAGCATTTCCCGAAATTGCGAAAAGATACCGAGCTCTTTGGGGTTTTGCGGTTCGGGATTTTGCGAGTACAATAGCCAAACATCAACAGATACAAACCTCTGAAAAGGAGAAAGAGGAAAGGTGGGTCCCGCATTTCGGGATTTCTAGTTTCAGGAATTCACGATTTTCGATTTCAAACATAAACATGAACAAACTTCTGAAAATGCGAAAATGCCCAGCACTTCAGGATTTCGGTGTTCTAAATTTCGTGAGTTCAAAAAACCAAACATCAAATACAAACGAATCCCGAAATTACGAAAAGACAAGAACATGGAACTAACATTTCGAGATTTCTGGGTTCAGAATCCCGCAACTTCAAAAGTCGAAACATCAACCACAGACAATTCCCCAATTGTGAAAAGAAAAGAACGTGGAACTAACGTTTCGGGATTTCGGGATTCGGGTTTTTGGGGTTTCAAATGTCAAACAACATAACACAACAATTCCTGAATTCCGAAAAGTGAAAGGGTGTGGAATTAACACTTTTGGATTTCAGAATTCGGTTTTTGGGGTTTGAAATGTCAAACAACATAACACAACAGTTCCCGAATTTCAAAAAGTGAAAGGGTGTGGAATTAACACTTTGGGATTGCAGGATTCGGGTTTTTGGGGTTTCAAATGTCAAACAACATAACACAAAAATTCTCGAATTCTGAAAAGTGAAAGAGTGTGGAATTAACACTTTGGGATTTCGGGATTCAGGTTTTCAGGGTTTCAAATGTCAAATAACATAACATAACAATTCCCGAATTCTGAAAAGTGAAAGGGTGTGGAATTAAAACTTCAGGATTTCGGGATTCGGGTTTTCAGGGTTTCAAATGTCAAACATCATAACACAACAATTCCCAAATTCCGAAAAGTGAAAGGGTGTGGACTTAACAATTCTGGATTTCCAAATTCGGGTTTCCAGGTTTCAAATGTCGAACAACAGCACCCAACAATTCCCAAATTCCGAAAGCATAAAGACTTAAGAATTTTACACGCATAGAAGGATACAAAAGGATAAAGGTTTTATGTAAGGGAAAATCTCTAAATTTGTCATAGACCTTGACTAAGGAAAGGGTAGCCCATTCTGAAAAGAAACAAGGAAAACAAAACCTCTAAAAGGCGTCGATTCTCAAGATTATTTTAGCATCCAAAAAAAAACAAAAAGGGGT